>JAVLUX010000025.1:26012500-26295000 GCA_032164185.1 Moxostoma hubbsi | reverse complement strand
GGAAGAGCAAGAAGAACATCAATCTAAAATGAGATTCATGCTACAGTAGTGGACCATGTTATTGTACACGGTATGACAATGAGGGAAGCTGGGCTGAGAGTATAGCCAAACCTGTGCCGTTTCAGTATTGCATTGATTGTCCGGACTTTCAGGGATGAAAACGTCATGGTTACCTGAGGGATGGAACGAGACGTTGTGTCGAATGAAGTGACACAATGGGTCTTCCTTGGGAGCCTTGCGTACCTCTGAACTTGAGAAAAGGCCAATGAGAAATTGGCAGACAGAATTTGCATGTCCCGCCCCCGGACATACGGGTATAAAGGGAAGCAGGCGTGTGTCTGTCAGTCAGGTTTTTGCACTGAGGTGCCGAGAATAAGGTACGGACGTTTACATTGGTAGGTCTTCCCCCCCTCAGGGAATGGAGGTTACAACAGTAACCGTGACATTCCCCTTCTGTCACTCACTTGAAGTTGTGTCGACGTTGTGTCGAATGAAGTGACACAAGGGGCCCCGTTCAAAAGCGGCATGCACTAGACCATGTTACGTGAACTGCTGACACAGGCTGCTGCATGCTAGAAGCAACTGTATCGGCCGCACGTAACCCTCCCCAACATATACATATACAGACCTTAGGTTCCCAGCACCCCTGAGGGGAACAGGTGCTACATGACCAGCAGGGGAGCAAGCCCGGCAGCCGCAGCCTTTTTTCTCTCTATGTCTCTCGCATAGAGTGTGAATCTTAATGATATGAAATGCATCGGGGTAGGCGGCCTTTCCCGATCCTATTCTTTCAGGGGGGAAAAGACTCTGCGGAGGCCACAACCTGCCCAGACTGGGGGTAGGTGATATGTGGCTAATACTCCACGTGGGTTGTCAACCTGACAAAACACGGGACGAGACCAACTCAACCCTGAGATTGTAAAATCTCGCGAAGGTATTGAAAGTTCACGACCTGATCCCTGAAGGGAGTCGTAGGAACCTTGAGCACATAGCCTGTTAGCCGTCTCAGGATAACGTGACCGATAATGTGCTGGACCGAACTCCAGGCAAGTGTCGCTGACAGAGAACGCTTGCAGGTCAACCAACACTCTTGATGGAAGCTAGCGCTATCATGAGGGCCGTCTTCAAGGAGAGGGCCTTGAGCTCAACTGAGTCAAGCAGCTCAAAGGGGGATCTCCGAAGGCCCGAGAGGACCACTGAGAGATGGTCTCCCAGGAGGGGAACAGGCTTGGCCAGGGAGGATTCAGCCTCCGGCGCCTCTAAGGATCCTGATAATCAAGTCATGCTTACCCAAGGACTTGCCGTCCACTGTGTCGTGGTGGGATGCGATAGCGGCTACATACACCTTCAAGGTGGAGGGGGACAGCCTCCCCTCCAGCCTCTCTTGCAGGAATGAGAGCACTGACCGAACTGCACATTTCTGTGGGTCTTCAGATCGGGACGAACACCAATTTGCGAACAAGCGCCACTAAGGTGACTTGTTCCTTGTCCTCCCTGATCTTGCACAGGACCAGTGCAAGAAGGCTCACTGGAGGAAATACGTACTATCGTGCTGTGTGCCAACGCATCTGTCCCGAGAGGGGCTTCTGTCAGGAAGTACCAGAGCAGGCAGTGAGTGTTGTCCTGGGAGGCAAAGAGATCTACCTGTGCCATGCCGAATCTGCCCCAAATCAGCTGGACCACCTGGGGGTAGAGCCTCCTCTCTCCGCTGGGTGAAACCTGTCGTGACTGTTGTGTCGCGGTTGCCCGGGATATGAGTGGCACACAGCGACCTGAGTCGCTGCTGACTCCAAAGGAGGAGATGGCAGGCAAGTTGTGACATATGTTGAGAGCGCCCAGCGCCCTGGCGATTTATGTACACTATTATGTACATATGCCCCAGGAGCCTCTGGAATTGGTAATGGTACAATTTGTGTAGCCATCAGCAACCATTGACTCCTTCACCGCCATGCTACTCTTGGCCCATAAAACACTCAACGTCTTCTGACTTTTCTGGATGGCCTATGGCAACCTCTTTTCCAACATGTCCAGAGAGAAGTGTAGCCTTGTTATGTTGTTGTTAGGGACAACGCACGTTTCCATCATACTGTTCTGGTCCGGAACTGATTAATGAATGATCCAAGATTCACAAATGTGTTCCTCCCACCGTACTGCCCTTTCCTCAATCCGGTAGAGTAGTTCTTTTCAGCATAGCGGTGGAAGGTCTATGACAGTAATCCCTATGTACAGAACAACCTTCTCCAAGCCATGGAGGAAGCTTGTGGGGACTGTTTGGCTAGGGAAAACATAGCCTGTGATGTTGATGAAAATCTGTGGCCTGACCTTGGTCAGAGACACTATGCTGACCCAGAATTAACTGTTATTGATATTACAGTACTGTAGCATGCTCTAACCCTCTTACCTAGGTGAAGTTTCTTACCTTATTTTCTTAGCCTTCTTTGTTTTCCACAAATTCCATTTGGGCAAATTTGTGTTGGTGACTTACAGTGAGCACTACAGTGAAAAGCATGATTGTTCAACAAACAATTGTAATACTGTACAGTAGAATGTTTGAATGGAATATAAACATCCTGTAAGAAGGACAATTTAAGTGGTTGTGTGATTGTATGATTCACATCGTGTCAAACTCATGGAGTGGAACAAGGTCACGTTATTGGTTCATGAAAACCTTTTTATAATAGATTTTTCAATTCCTCCCAGCAGTGTCTAAGAGGTATCCGGAAGGTTGATTGTATTTGATGGTTTTGTATCTACGACATATAATATGGTTTTGACTACAATGTTAACATTTGGGCCAAGAGTCAAGGGTCTTAAGACGTGTTTTTAGGGTTTTGAGAAAGCGTAGTACACATTCAAGATTAGTGGTCGACCGACATGGGAATTTTAATGGCCGATGCCGATATTGAGAAAGCAATCTGGCCGATTGGCCGATATGAGGCCGATACAATACATGTGAATACAGTAAATGAGTATGGTAAATTATTCCCACAGGGGATTTGTTTTCTGTCCAGCCATCTAGCAGAATGAAAACACACACAAAAAAAAAAAAACATTTTAGATTAAACTGTTATGGGTAATTAGATTTTTCAGTCACACAAACAATTACTGCTGCTTACTGCAGGTTACAAATAACATTTATCATTAATTAACCAATCTAAACAATATTCATAAATTAATGACAAAATAGTATGTGCAATTCCATACATTTTATGTACAATACATAGTTAAAAATACATCTCACATAGTTTATTTACACTATTTAGTTTAAACAGATTGTTTTACTTTACGTATATTTAAATAATAATGATTTATGTCTGTTTAGTTTTGCTTGTTTGTTTCTTTGAAACTTTGTAAGCCGTCACAAGTATTTGCATGCTCGATTAGCATCAAATCCGACCGGAACATATGAAAGGGTATACTACACACAATATTACGCCAATCATGGATAATTAAATACAGCAGATAGAGATAGTGAATAACTTAATTCAGATTAAGGAATATATATATTTTTTTTCAAACGTATTATTACTTACCATACAGTGTTCTCTTCTCGTTTAACACATTCTCACACCCAACTCGTCACATATGGACGCTTGGCCAGGACCCCTTGGCGTCACTTTTTAATGCACTGGGTATACCTTTGGCGTCCATATGTGACAAGTTGGGTGTGAGAATGTGTCTCACGCGATCACTGATCTGTAGTGCACGCGACCCAGCTTTGCAGTCCGTGGGAAAACAGCGTCTAGTTTAAACGTAACCGAGAACAGCGCGTGCGCATCTGAGGAACAGCCAGTCATGGGATTTTTGACTGTTTGTTAAATGTTTTCAGTTTTGTTTGAATTTGTTTATATCACATCTGTGACCCCCACTGGAGCTACCGCTGGGCTGCGGATCTGACATATCACAGTACTGTTTGAATAGACTTCGCTGCACGCCGGAGTGTTTTTGTATGTAACGCAATGTAGCGTCAGGTTAGAAGGCGAATGCTGATTGGTCATTTACTGTGTCTGTCAGATGTCTGCTTCACTTCTGAGTGGCTTGTCTTACGGTGCTGGGCGGAGCAGAGCAAGCGTATTCAGTTCATTCATGCTCGCTCTGCTCGCGCCAGTGGAAAAAAAGCGCTAATGCACTGTCACAAACTGTTTTGAAATATATCAGCCAAACGAAATATTTATCGGCCGATGCTGATATCTAAAAATTTCCAAATATCGGCCGATATATCGGCCTCGGCGATATATCGGTCGATCACTATTCAAGATATGTCTGTTAGCAATCGAGAACAATTGTAAAAAAAGAGAACAGAATATAAGGTATGACATGTTTGCAGTTACAAAATGTAGCCTACATGTTTTTAAACATAAAGCCTCTTTTCTTCACAACTGTTTAAGCATCCTTCATAGAAACAACCCAAACTTCCTTTGCTAGTTCAGGTATTGGAGTAGAAAAAAATGTGTGTCTGTGACAGTGGGCGAGAGATCCCTTTTTTTGGTTACTTTCACAAAATTAATCAGAAAATAAAATAACAGAAGGTAAAAGGTGCATATTATGGCCATGTGTCCTAAGGGTCAAAGATGAAGTGATGCAAATTTTTGTCCATATCTATTACATTACAAATACATAAAAAATGCAATTGACACAAACAATTTACATCTATTCTATGATGAGCATATTTTCAATTGCTGAGTTTAAAGACATATAGATATTTTTTTCTAGGGCTTAAATAAAACAAGTCTCATTAAAAGCTGAAATTCCTAAAAACAAATAAATGTTGGCATGACTATTGCAGAATAATCTTTAATTATTACAATTGTTTAAAAATATGATTCATATTTAAAAGCGCTTTTCTCCACCATATCAAAGTAACCAACCTTTAGGTATCCATTGTGTTGTTTATGTTGACCATAAAAACCATAAAACAAAGTGGACACCTTTAGATCCTCAAGACTGAGCACAACATTTTAAAAAACGTCTGATATTATTTTGATATTTTTTATGAAAAGGCACATTTTGTTCAAATTATGTGGTGTAACTGAGAAAAATTTGTTCTTTTGAGTCAAAAATGACCCGACCACTGTGCATAAAGATGTTTTCGGATGGAGATCATGACATAAATGATCATAATAATAACCCTGTCAGTCATTTGATGCGTGTTTGCATATTTATTGCAACTTTGATTCCCCTTTTGAATTCCAAATTAATGTGATTTTTTTACAACATTTTTGTGGTTATGTCATATTAAATTTTAATACATGGCATGCACTTCACTCCCTCTTGGAGTGCATGTGAAACAGTCCATGTGCAGTATGCTTTACAGTATAAAATATCAGTGCACTGAACTGTGGGGAGGATTGACTTTGACCCACATGTCACTGTAGCCCTGATTTAGATATGTGATGTAAATGTTTATGAAGTCATCTTCTGCAGAGTAAGCAAGCCTGAGTGTAATGTGTGGTGCACACACACTTGTGTTTGTGTGTTTGCAATTGAATGCATTAGCCATGGTGTCTGCAGGGTTCTTGTGTGTCAGACATTAAGCACATCTGTTCGGACACACACACAATGTCTCTCTCTCCCTGGGTTTCACCCCCTCTCCCTTGTGGCAGGCTATTTCAGATACATAGACTTCCGTTCCTCAACACTTGACCATCACAATTCTGAAAAGACTCTTAAAGTTATATTCTTCCAAAATTATTACAGTAGATTTTCGAAACTGGAAAGAAATCTAATTTCATCATGTAGAAATCATTCTATTTAAAACTGTTTGTGTAAGTTTAGGATGTCTGACTGTACGTAACTAGAAAATAAAGACAAAATGAAAATATTTTCTTTCTCTCTCTCTTCCTGTTTTTTCTATTGATAATCGCATGTGGTATATTCTTCTCTGCAATAAAAAGACATGTTTTAACTTTATATTCTGTCCTCCTCACGATCGTTTGACTCGACACACTTCTATATCCAAATCTATATCTTTTATCTCTGAAATCAAACTTTTAATTATGTCCTTTGTAATCTATTTTTCTGTTTTAGGACTTTTTAAATGGCACAACAGAAGCAGCTTCATCAGCTTTGCTCTCGCCAGAGGAGCTTCCTCAAAATCTCCCGCTGTCTGCAATGATGCAAGCAGATACGGGGCGGAGCTAACTTATCATTATTCTAAATTAAACTCTATTCTAATTTTTTAACTTTATACTGTACATTTTCTTATTATCCTCTCTTCAAAACAACACTCTTAAACTCTACAGATATTAATAAAATAAAAATACGCAATTTACATATTTATGCATGCTATAACAATTTCTTTGTCTCCTTTTTTCTAGCTACGACTACTAGTAATCTGGGTTACAAATGGGATATTTTAGAGCTATAATTAGCCAATTCTCTAGGATCAAGCTGTGTCTTCTTAATAAGCGGTTTGATAACTGCCATTTTAAAAATTCTTGGGACATGTCCTAGGGATAGCGAGGAGTTAATAATATTAAGAAGTTGTTCTGAGATGGCAGGGAATACCTCTTTTAAGAGCTTAGTTGGTATTGGATCTAACATAAATGTTTTGGCTTTTGATGTTTCAATACGTTTTGTTAGCTCTTTTTAGTTTTTAGCTCAATAGTTTGATAGCTCTGCAAAGGATTAAAGTTTCTTGTCCACGGCGGCTCAAAGTGATAAAATAATGGTTGCCCTCGCTCTCACGATCACTAAAACCGGCTTCGGTGCCGTCACTCAGTTCTCTCTGTGTCGTACTAACCGCACACACACGACCCCTCACAAACATATGCACTCCATTTTCTGAGCTGCTTTCTTGAGAGCATGAGTGTGATAATTGTACCATGGTGCGGGACATTCTTATTTAATTTTCTTTAATCAAAGGGAGGCGACACTATCAAGCGTGTCATCACTATGAGGCAGAATTTCTATAGTATCAGCATGAACTCCATATGACAGAATTAAATCTAGCTTCAAAATATTATTTTTTAAATAAGTATTTTTGTCTTGTTTTCCCGTAAAAAATATCGAAACATTCTTAAAACAAATGACAAGCAAATCAAACTAAATTTAGTGGTTTATGCTTAAAACATGACAAACTATTTGCCAATGAGGTAGGAAAAATACACCTATTTCAAAAGGGAATTAAGCATAAAGTTTAATATTCCGGGTTCAATACAAGTTAAGCTCAATTGACAGTGTTGTGGCATAATGTTGATTCCTACAAAAATGTAATCTGGGTTCCATTAAGGCAATCACAATGGAAGTGAAAGGAGACAATCCATAAACAAAAATACACACTGTTTTAAAAATATAACCACAAGACATAAACAATATGTGTGTTAACATGATTTCAGTGAAAATAAAATCACTAATAAACATTTTCTGTGTAATGTTATAGCCAATTTTACAACTTCATTGTAATGACGATGTAACGTCAACAAACTCTAAAATGAGTTTTAACAAAAATGTATGTAAGTGCTTTTATAAAATTATAAGCTTCACATTTTTGCCTTTTAAGTCCTCCAAACATTGTCCCCATTCACTTTCATTAAGTCCCTCACTGTAACCTTATTTGTTTACTTTTTAAAATAAAGGAGGGACGAGTCAAAATTATTTTGTGATAATCAATATTTTGCCTCAAATGCTGTATCGAACCTGAAATATTCCTTTAACATCTTATGACATTTTCCTTGTCAAGTAAATATATCTTGTTTTAAGAATATTTAGATATTTTTACTAGAAAATAAGACAAAAAATAGTCATTAAGAAAATTACTTTTTGCAGTGTAGTGTTTTCTTTACCTTTGTTTTGTGTATTCAGCATGTTGTTTCTCCTTTGCCCTTTTGTCTCCCTGTTGATCCCATCTTTACACTTGTACCTTCTAGCATATATCTTTTATATATTATATCTCTCTCTCTCTCTCTCTCTCTCTCTCTCTCTCTTCCTCTTCTACTCTCACCCAACCTTCTGTTGAACTTTCTTTATTCTCATCTATACCTCTGTTTTATTTCTTTATTTAATGCTTCTCTGTGATCCTAATCCTAATGCACACTCTGATGTTGAAAATTTTGTATCATGTTGTGTATCGTGCTTAGAGTAGAATTGAAGCTACGAATCGGCACTGAACACTGAACAGTTTTTTGTTTACGTTCACAACCTTGGTATTGATATTCATGGACTTTGTTTTCCTCACAGATCCATTTTATACTGCCTGAAGGGAATTGTTACAGTTCTGAATAAGAAGATTGCATTTTGTGAACATATTCCTGAATACAATCTGATCATGTCAATATGTCTCGCAGAACTGTGAAAGCATGAATGTGTGTGTGAGATCATCATCATCAACTTGTCACCCTTCCTCTGGGTAAAACACCACACACATGGGTTTAAGCAGATGTCAAATCTCTCTCCCTGGAGTATCATCAACTTACAGCCTTCTCTGTTTCTCTCTCTCTCTCTGTCCTTCCTCAGAAATGTCTGATGCCTTTGCTCTTCCCTGTAGTATTTTTTTGGTTGACAGACAGGAGTGAAAAGGGGCCTCCACTTGCAAATTACATCTCTCCTGCTCCGTCTCTATCATATAGTCTGTCTCCATCTCTCATCCTTTCCCCTCCCTGTGTAATTAACTAGGTTTCATTAACAAACCTTTGGGCTTTGTGGTTGCTATGGTTACTCCTCTCTCTATCATACTGTTTTAGTTTGTCAGTCTATTAACAGTTAACAGTCTATCTGTTGAAAATGTGAATGTGTGCGTGTGTGCTTGTGTGCGTGTGTGTGTGTGTGTGTGTGTGTGTTCTGGGCTTACATTAACTCCATCTGGTAAATTATTTGTCGGCTCATAAGCGCATCACTCATCATGCAGTTTAATGTCCGTGTGCAGAGGTGTAATGAATTTTAAATGGGAAAAATAATCAGCAATCTTATTGCTCATTTGTGTTTTAGCTTCACAGTGTGATCATGAAACAATACTCTCATTGCGATGGCCTCATTGTTGAACTCAAATTCAAAGCACTTTGCAGCAAACAGTGTCAACTTCCCCTTTTAATTGACATTAAACTGGTAGACATGTGCAATTTTTGCACTTTGGCTATAATAAAAAAGCAGCGCTGTGTAATTACAAGTGTAATTTATAAAATTGCATGAAGGCTTTCATTTCACCTGTAACAGTTTCAAGAACTTGCATTTTACTGTATCGATGCAAATGCCAATTAGCACATAGGATGGCCAGGCTCACGGCTGCACTTTGTATAGTCTACTAAGAAAGCAGAAAAGAGGGTCCTAATGCAGTTCTGCATGGTGTGGCATGTTGAAAATGCAGATTATCTGCTATCCAATGAAGCATGGAGCATTTTTAAATGAGTATATTTCAATGTGTGTGAGTATATTTCAATGGGTGTTTTAATTGAATGTTCTCTGAATGAGAATCTTAATTATTATTATATATAATTATAAAAGGGATAGTTCAGAGTCAGACTCTATATTCTAATCAGATGAGCAGTGTTTGAAGCCATTGTAAAATTATGATACACTCCCAAAAATTATGTTAAGATTTACAGATTTTAATTTCATAATAAAATTCCACAAAATGTAATAGTATAAGAAAAGAAAAGAAAAAAGGGAATACATTTTATTAATTAAATTTTGTTTAAACATTACAAACAATTTAGGGTAGAATCACATGGGGGAGCCTCCTCATGGTCATGATTAGTGGTTCTCGCTCTCAATGGGGCACTTGGTAAGTTGTGCGTGGATCACAGAGAGTAGCATCCGCCTCCACATGTTTTGAGACTCTGTGGTGTCAAGCACGATGTGCCACGTCATAAGATGTGGGGATTGACGGTCTCAGAAGCGGAGGCAACTGAGACTTGTCTTCCGCCAACTGGATCGAGGTAACCGCACTACCACGAGGACCTAATAAAGTAGTGGGAATTGGGCATTCCAACATTGGGAGACAAGGGGATAAAAAAATAAATAATAAAAAATAGGCAAAAATATTTTTTAATTGTGAATGCACACCTGTGACTGCACAATGTACAGTATAAAAATGTGCCACGTTGAGATGTTGCTTGGCAGCTGCAAACAGCCTACAGTTAGGTTAATGGACTATTTCTAGAAAACTTTTTTTAAACATATATCTATTTAGTGTACATTTTTAACATTATAATTTGTTAGATTGCCCTGTTTTTTTTTTAAGCAATAAGCCATTCATGGCTGTGCCTTAGAGTATTTTTACCATGGCTAAGTGTGTTTAATGTACTACTGCCTATAACTTAATTCTTATTCTTTGTTGAATTTGTCTAGGATCCTCTGAATAAATGTATTGTTTTGTCAGTCACTAGTATAGTTGCTTAAATCAATATTACGGTAATGTCTCTGAAAAGTCCTCTGTTGTGTTTTCCTTTTGTTTCAGCTAATAAGACACTGCTGGGTGGAGGAGGAGGTGAGTCGATTCTTTTTTTTCCTCTCTTTCAAAGGTTGAATGAAAGGAATGTAGACACTACAGTCTTGCTCAAGAGGGGAAGGACATTAGAGAAGAGAAACACTGGAGAAGTGTGAGTGGAATTACAAGGTGAAAGAGAGCAAGTGAGAATCAGCAGGTGGAAGCAAAGGTGAGAGAGCGAGAAAGTGAGTGTGATGGGAGATGTTGTCAGCCCAAGGCTTTGCACTTCTCTGAATTTTAACAGCTGATCTCTGATAGCCCCATGACAGAGAACAGAGGCGCTATTTGAGGAGCAATAGAGCGATTAGAGAGACCCAGTGAGATGAAATGAGTGCTAAACTCTTAAACCATCTCTGATAGAGCAACCTTTTACTCCCAATACACACACACATACACACACAAACATTGACAAGAGAAAAACAATTCATCAGCAGATTCTGAATAAAACAGTGGAATTAAAGAGAGACGGTGCTTTTTCGAAATCGTTTGCTCACTGTGATGTATTAAAAAGTCCTTTGATCTGACAAGACGGTAGATCTTCCCAGAAATACATTAAGACCTTCAGGTTGCTCCCCTCTATCTGTACAAACATATACTCATCAAGTAGTGAACTCTTTGGCAAAAGCCACACATACGGTACAGTACATTCTGAACTGATATTTCAAGGGAGAGTTTAACCAAAAATAAATATCCTGTCAAAGGGATACTTATGTCTTTTGGACATATTGTACTGTTGTAGTTGCACCATGGTATTCTTTGAAGTGCATTGAAATACAACATAAATAGCATGGTGCATGAATATGATAATATAAAACAAAATATCAAAGTACCAAAGTATTACCATCTGATAATATCACTGTATCATAGTACTGCTACAGTATTTGTTTGTAAGAGAAAACAGGGCAATAATGACATTGTTAAACATGCCACTTATAAATTACAGTCTATCAAATAAGTAGTGCCCTCATGAGGATCCAAAACTACATCTGCAATTATCTGAGAGCTGCTCTTTTAGTCATTAGTTACGGGCTCGTAATGCTCCTGGTCTCGGGGGGTTCTAACCAATGATTGTCTAACATGCAACAACTGTTTTTCCAGTAGACTGTGTATTGAGAAATCACCTTTAACCACTGTGTCCTCCAGAACCTTTTAACAAGACTGTATTAGAAAATAAAGCTGTTAATTACACCACTCTCTGTCATCCTTGATTCGAAATTGGTCAATCATAGAACTCCGCAGTCAAATATGGCTGTTTAATAGCCGCTAAACTGTATATTCGACCTTTGTCCTAGGCAACCGTATTTTCTACATCTGTGCTGTCATATCTCTTGCATAACTTTGGGCTGTCTTTCATCGTACACAAATGTAAATAATATGCAATAAAATTATGCATTCTCAAATCTGTAGTATCTCATGTCCATTTATTAATTTAATTGATATGTAGCTGGACTATATGTGGAAATATGTACAGTAATTTGGTTATTTTCGCAAAATATGTTTTATATATTTATATATGTTTTCGAATGTTCGTGTACTCTGAAATCGTTCCCATGCTGCCGAATTACTGACAGATGCTATCTCCATCAGACATTTTAGCATCGACTCAAACATGTTTACCTTTCCATGTGGTGCCACTGATAGCATGCTGCAGGAGACAGTGACGGGAATTATATACTGTCTGTGGCAGAAATAGTAAGAGTGGTATGGTCGTATGCAATTCTGAACTCAGCGGCTGTTTCTCAATGTGCGTTCTTTTGTGTTCATACGTTCTCGTAGACTCGTTCGACATCATCATCTACTGCTTAATTTCAGTTGCTGCAATGCTCAAGAATGCAGGTACATTACCTAGATGTTTTCTTGATCAGGCCGACTATTTTGGATGCATCGTATGATGACTTGTGGGCAATAATCCATTACTACGGTGGCAGACGAAGGACATTTATCATTGTGTTTTCCCCAAGAGTTTCCCGCTGTGAGATCGCAAAAGTCTGACAGCTCGTGAGAGTCCTCATACTCCATCATCATTTGTTGTTTTGTTGGGCATCATTTTAATATAGTAAAAAACACATTAAGGAAACCAGTGTTCTCAAAATGTATTCTTTTATCGTGTCCTACAAAACCTCACTTGTGTGATGATAATAATGATGTCACTGGTGTGGGATAATGCCAGTAGTTCTATCACTGGCTTCAAATGTGCTGTGTGACAGTTAATGGCACAATAGGAAGATCGCAGCACATCTCAAATGGTAAATGGTCTGCACTTATATAGCGCCTTTTTAACCTTAGCAGTATTGAAATCGCTTTGCACTGCATCTCATTCACCCATACATTCACACACCAAACACGGCAGAGCTGCCATGCAAGGCGCTAGCCTAGCAACTTCAGTGTCTTGCCCAAGGACACTTTGGCATTTGGAGTCGTGTGGGCCGTGAATCAAACCACCAACCCTACGATTAGTGGACAACCCGCTCTACCACCTGAGCCACGGATGCTGAAAGCTTGCAATAGATGCATTCTACATCCTCATATCCTTCTTAGTTCGTTGTTACAAGTTGGCTTGGCAAGACTGGTCTTCATAAGAACACAAGACCATTCTCTGCGTTATTTGCATTGAGAAACGGCTATTATGTCCTATGTAAATCAGAAAGGAAAAACATTTACTCCAAGACATGGTTTCTAGTCCCTTGGAAACCAGGAAGTAATCGCATTCACATATACAATGATGAGCATGTTTCGGAGGTTGCATTTTTGCCCTGATATTACATTCTTGCTCCACTGACATTTAGGTTTACAGTTGGGGTTTGGGTTTGGGTTCGGGAATAGGTTAAATAGAAAATACGTTCCTGTTGACATGTATTACGCCATTTACAACAAAAATACAACTTGATTTTTGGCGCCACCCTGTGGACATTTCATCTTAACAACACTTTCATCTTCAGCCACTGGGGGCAGTGGTTCAAATTTCAGTAAGCACAGACCGATTTCGGCAGCAAAATGTTCGACCTCCTGTTACTGAATTCACATTGTGATCAGTCTGAAATTAACCTTACCTCTTGTGCATTAGTCCTAAATTCAATTATTACCAATAATGAACCGTTTAAAAGCAAACCGGAGTATTTCACACAGCAAACAGTTGAGTCGTCATGAAGTGATGATTTATAACTGAGATAATTTCTTTTTGATTAGAATTGTTTTGTGAATGTGAACATTGTCAGTAGATATAGATATGTCAATTATGCAAATCTTATTTAGCCTTTGTGTGTTGTGTGCTTAAACTGTGTACAAATGTTGTTTCGGATCTTAAATCTTATGTACATATCCTGAATCTGAATGAGAAGTGTGTGTGTGCGTGTGCGTGTGTGCGTGTTTGTGAAAGTGCACTGCACAATCTCTTGTATGTTATTTATGATAGTAGAGTGCTATGGACATTAACAGAAATTTCCAACTGTTGACTCAGTATTTGTATGTGTGTGTGTGTGTGTTTTAAGTATGTGCCACTCGTGCTCTTTGTGCCCTTGTTAAGTGCCTGCCTGTTAGCTAATCAATATCAGTGATATATCTGCACTTGAGAATCCAACTCATCATAACTGCATCTCACCCACACACAAACACAAATTCAGAAGTGTGCACTGCTATATATTCTTGAGTTTTTATCTAGTTCTTCAAAAACAAATGGCAAAGTGGACTGATTTAGGCCTGACCTTCACTTCCCTCATTTTATACCTCACTGTCAGTTCGTGCCTCTGCATGTCTTCCATCTCGCTCTCTCTAGCTGTCTTTAGTTTGCTCTTCACCCATCGTTCTGTCTCTCTGCCCTACCCATCACCTCTTCTCCTCACTCCCTAACACTCCAACACCTCTTTTCTCTCTATTTCTGTCGCCAGTAAGCAAACACATCAGCTTCCTCTCGCTCCCTCTCACACTCTCTCCCTCTCTTTTTGTTGGCTGCTCTCCAGAGGTTTGTTAAGGCAAACCTGGGTGATAATTAGGCAGGGACAAACTATACATTAGGGAGGACACAGCCTCTGAGCATTGCATGCAGAGAGAGTCTCTGCATGTTGGTGTTTAAGGCAGGAAAAGCACTAAAGCTGAGGGAGCAAAATAGTTGGATGTGTTAAAATAACAGGCGAATAAATAAAAGAACTCTTGAGATAGAACTATATGTGTCCAGTGTCGAAAAGTATTATTGTTTTTTTGTTTTTTTATTAAAGATATAGTTCACCCAAAAATTTAAATTCTGTCATCATATACTGTACTCTGTTTACTGTTTACCTGGGGAAGTGGTGGCATCAGGATGGCCTGTGGAAAGACAACTAGCCAGTGGAGGGAGTGTGATGCTCTGGGCAATGTTCTGCTGGGAAACCCTGGGTCCGACCATTCATGTGGATGTCAATTTGATACGTGTCACCTACCTAAACATCGTTGCAGACCAGGTACACCCCTTCATGGTAATGGTATTCCCTGATGGCAGTGGCCTATTTAAGCAGGATAATGAGCCCTACCACACTGCACACATTGTTCGGGAATGGTTAGAGGAACATAATGAAGAGTTCGAGATGTTGCCCTGGCCTCCAAATTCCCCAGATTTCAATCTGATTTGGGATGTGCTGGTCCAACATGTCCAATCCATGGCGGCTCCACCTCTCAATTTACAGGACTTGAGGGATCTGCTCCTAATGTCTTGGTGCCAGATACCACAGGACACCTTCTGGGGTCTTGTAGAGTCCCTGCCTCTGCGGCTCGGTGCTGTTTTTGCGACACGTGGAGGACCAACAGCACATTAGGCTGGTGCCCATAATGTTTTGGCTCATCAGTGTAGTTTTGTTCCAAATGCTTGCTGTGCATTAACCAGCCAGCTGAGTCTTATTACTTATATGTTTTAATGTTATTCTTCATTAACAGTACAAAAAATGCATACAAACTAAACTGCACAGCCAAAAAACTCAAGAAAAACTGAATTATTACCAATAACAATTAGCTTCCGCCATGGTTTTTAAATCGGCATGCCCAACTCGGAAAGTCGGAGCTCAAAGTAAAACTCGAGTTCTAATTACAACTTTGCGGTGTGTTCAACTCTTAAATACACTCATTCTGACATGACTTGAACGCACCATTTCTCCTTACCTGTTTGTCCCAAACTATAGTGTGTTTTCCATTTACATTAAATCAATTGAAATAAATTGATAAATTATGGAAGTAAAATGAAAGTAATCACTGAACATTTTGGAGTTGATATTGAACACTTCATACATTTATACCTTCAACAACTCTTGCCAGCTGAGCTAGCAAATACATATAGGTCTGCGGATGCACTAAATTCTTATTAAGGCCTAGAGAGAGGAATTCACTGCATTTGCTTTTCTTGCCTCACCGCATTTTTGTAACTTCCGGTGGGATTTTTGCACCAAGCGAGCCCTGGTTCATTTTTCCCCCTGTATGTGTTTTATGATGGTATATGTTTTTTTTTTTTCATGTACTGTTTTCAATCAGTAGCATCCTGTATTCTCAGCCAGCTCAGAGATGCTACAAGACAGACAATGTAAGGAAGGAAGGGACATATGGAAAGAGAAAGTGAGTGAGGATGGAAGGATGGAAGAGAGGCAGGAGATGAGTGATGGACAATAAGTAATTTGTGCTGGATTTCCTGGTTTTACAGTGAAATGGATCATACTTGCAAATGGCACAGATAAATATAGGTGATCAAAATTTCACTTTACAGTAGAATATATCAGTCAGATCATTTCTGATGCTCAGAGCAGAGGAGAGCTCCAGATTGTATGAAAGGACACCGTGACATTAGAGACTCATTTGATGTATTGGTGTATTTGGGGTGTAAAGTTGCTTTATGACATATGCCTTCCTCTTAAAGGAAAAATTAACCCCAAAATGAAATTTTGTTATCATTTACTCACCCTCAGTGGTTTCAAACCCCATTTTTCCATTTCTAATTTTGTGTGAACTATCCCTTTAACTCGTAAAGTGTCAACATATGTAACATTTCTGTATTTACATAGCAGCGCAAAAAGCTATATACAGATTTATTATTTTAATTTGAGTGTGTGTGTTTCTCTGTAGTCCACTTGAGAGTGGTCGGTTGGCATTCTGGTTGAAAACCCAGAATGCTGGGCAACTGTTTAGAGAGAGATAGTGCTTTGGTGTCGAGGGATTTGTGACATGGGCAAGCAGATGTGCCAGATCCTATCAAATGCTCTTACTAATGGCTGCCATGGTGACCAGCTCAGCCAATAAGAGGCCTTTCAGTGACACTTGTTAGTGCTGCCCAGGCCAGGGCCAAACTGATTTGACTGGAAATCGAGTAAAACTGTTAATGAATGCTTTTGTTTACCAAAATCATGCATGTATATTGCACATGCATGCATGTTTGGCTGTTGTTTGGGGTTGCGTGCAAGGAGCAAATGTGAGTGTGTGCTGGAAAAAAAGAACTCTATGGAATATAGGAAAATAAATGTTTATTTTTTCCATTTCATAAACCCCCTGTCAGGTATGCAAAGAGCCAATTAGCACCTGCTAACAAGATACCAGTGTTTAATATAAAAGTGCGTGTGTGCATGTTGCAATTACACAGGAAGGCAAGATTTTCCCAACAGCCATACCTCATACCTCTTCTCTTCCTCCTTTCCTCCCTCCAAACCCCAGAGTACAACTTCCCTCCATCTGTTCCTCCATCTTCCTTTCCCCGTACATCTCTTAACCTCACTCTCTCTTTGGCATTACTACATTACCTTTTGTACATTTCCTATCTGTCTCTCTGGTTACCACTCTATCCTCTCACTTCTACAGCTTCTAAGCACATATCAAAAAAATTGCCAGGGTGCAGAAAACCCTCCAGTAAAACTGTTATGTGCCTTCATTCGCTGTCCTCAGTGCTGTGAGAAATAAGACTTTTCTGTGTCCAAAAGAAATGAAAAATTGGCGGAGTTGGGCTACTTAAAAGGCCTGGCATTAAAGCGTTTTGAATTTATAGTACTTCTAGAAACATCATGCATATGCCCCCTCAGATTCTTGAGGCAAGTGGATTTTAAAGACAGTTTAAAGAAAACACCCCCTATTTGTTTTTTTTTTATAATTAAGTTGCACATTTACCTACAGTAAATGTGTTTGTTTAAAATGCTGCGGCAAGAAAAGAAGCAAAAGGAAGATATACATTCTGGAAATGTTTTAAAAAAATATTGGTTCTTTGTTATAGCAGCGTTTCGGCCCAAGGCCGCCTTTAGTCAAAATGCTGTGGCCAAGTAACCCATTCATATGTCTAATTCATCTAATTTCAAAGGGTTCACATACTTTTTCATGCCACTGTGTGTGTGTGTGTGTGTGTTTATAATTAATATATTATTTATATTACCAAGCCGGTTCTCGCCTCCTCCTTGCGCTTTAACAACTTTACAACATCTTTCTCAAAATTCTACCCCTTTAGTGGATGGTGCCATTCATCGTGGGGCTGGCCCTCTTCTGAGGAAGGAATGTGCCACTTTGAACGGTTGTGAAACAGGGGAGGCGAAGATTACCGGAGCCTACGGCCTGCCTGCAAGATGTGAGTCTCTCATGAAGCATACTGTTCGTCATACAAGAGCATCATAAATTGCAATTAAAACATTAATCTGAAATGTTTTATTTAGTTTAGGTATGATGAATTTAGAATAATTTATTACAAATAATGCATAGCATCTTTTCCAGTATGGTGATTAGATAAGGCAGAGAACAGAATTAGACTTGTTTTACGCTTGATCGCTTCAAATTCAGTGCTGTACTTTTGCAGAAATGAAATTACACTTGATAAATGTCAGAAGTGCATTTTTGCCAATGGTTTTCATTTTCAGTCTCAGGATTGTGAGCAGGTGTTGGGCAACCTATCTAGTGAAATGTCAAACATTAGTTTACGTGTGGCACGTCGCCGTATAAATAAACCATCATCACAAACCTTTTTGCCTATCACTCTCCCTCCCTCCTCCTATCCATCTCTTTCTCTCTCTTTCACTCTTCCAGAGAGTGTTTAGTAATTATGTAGTCAGACAGTGTTTACAGAAGCAAGCATACTTTAATTTATTCGCACACTTAGCTGTAATTTTCATGTCTAATTTATGATCCCCCCCAACCGTACCTAGCTTCAGAGACTGAGTTGCACACGCTGCCGATTCTCAACATCCCCCACACACACAGATCCATCACCACACATGCTAGGCTAAATCCTCTGTTGGTTTTATTTGGCCTTTACTTGATTTCTCTCTCTAGTTTTCCATTTTTCTTTCTGAAGCTGTACTGTACTGAACTGCAGGGAGTAGAACAGTAAATATCAGCAGTAATTGTGGAGTGAAATTAGTGTTTGTGTATAACCGTGTCGAGTACACACTGTTTCTATAATGACTGATCTGAAGTTATTTATGAACAGTATCCATGTGAGGTATTTGTGATGGATTTTGAAAAACCCTCTTTAACTTTTAAACTTTTAAAATGTACTGATCCAATTTTTGCATTCTCTCGCAACAGTTTTGCGTTCCCTCGCAGTAAGTTTAGCATTCCCTCTCAATAAGTTTTGCAATCGCTCCCAATATTTTTGCATTCCCTCGCAACAGTTTTGCGTTTCCTCGTAATAAGTTTAGCATTCATTACATCAAGGCTTGATTATTGTAACTCTCTTTTTGCAGGTTTACCAGCAAATTCTATTAGGACGTTGCAATATATACAGAACTCTGCCGCACGTGTTTTGACTCATACATCCTCACGCCATCACATTACACCCATGCTCCAGCAACTGCATTGGCTTCCAGTTCAGCCACGTATTGATTTTAAAATTCTGATTTTAACCTATAAAGCAGTACATGGGTTGGCTCCAGATTACATCTGTGATTTGGTTACTCCATCCATTCCCGCTCACTCTCTCCGCTCAGCTGGCTCTTTCTCTTTGTGTCAGCCTCGTTGTAAACCAAAAACCATGGGGGGAAGGGCCTTTTCCTATAACGCGCCTAAGTTATGGAACAGACTACCCTTATTTATTAGGGATGCTGCTTCTGTGGATTGTTTTAAGAAACTTCTTAAGACACATCTTTTTAGTCAAGTTTTCAATTTATAATTGTATTATTTTTATGTATTTTTTTCTTCTTTTACATATATTTTTATTTACATGTTTGATTATTTTGTTTTGTACACGCTGTAGCGCTTTGAGTCTGAGAAAGGCGCATTACAAATAAAATTTATTATTATTATTATTATTATTATTATTAGCATTCCCTCTCAATAAGTTTTGCAGTCGTTCCCAATATTTTTGCATTCACTCGCAGTAAGTTTTGCATTCCTTCGCAATATTTTCACATTCCCTCGCAACAGTTTTTCGTTCCCTTGCAATAAGTTTAGCATTCCCTCTCAATAAGTTTTGTGTTCCTCGCAATAAGTTTAGCATTCCCTCTCAATAAGTTTTGCTATCAATCCCAATATTTTTGCATTCCCTCGCAATAAGTGTAGCATTCCCTCGCAATAGGTTTTGCTATCACTCCCAATATTTTTGCATTCCCTCGCAACAGTTTTGTGTTCCTCGCAGTAAGTTTAGCATTCCCTTCTCAATAAGTTTTGCTATCAATCCCAATATTTTTGCATTCCCTCGCAATAAGTGTAGCATTCCCTCACAATAAGTTTTGCTATCGCTCCCAATATTTTTGCATTCCCTCGCAACAGTTTTGCGTTCCCTCGCAATAAGTTTAGCATTCCCTCTCAATAAGTTTTGCAATCGCTCCCAATATTTTCGCATTCCCTTACAATAAGTTTTGCTATCGCTCCCAATATTTTTGCATTCCCTTGCAACAGTTTTGCGTTCCCTCACAATAAGTTTATTATTCCCTCTCAATAAGTTATGCAATCGCTGCCAATATTTTCACATTCCCTCGCAACAGTTTTTCGTTCCCTCGCAATAAGTTTAGCATTCCCTCTCAATAAGTTTTTCTGTCGCTCCCAATATTTTTGCATTTGCGCGACGTTGACAAGGCTCCTGAGATGGGCAACCCAGGCAGTCGAATGTTCACTCCGGTAGCGTACATTAATCGCCAAGGTGGCGTGCGCTCTCATCATATGTCACAACTCGCCCGCCATCTCCTCCTCATCAGGTCATCTTGGTGGCCCCCTACTGGCCCACCCGCACCTGGTTCTCGGATCTCACGCTCCTCGCGACAGCCCCTCCCTGGAAAATTCCCCTGAGGAAGGACCTTCTTTCTCAGTGACGGAGCACCCTCTGGCATCTGCACCCAGACGTCTGGAACCTCCACGTCTGGCCCCTGGACGGGATGCGGAAGATCTAGTGGATCTACCACCTGCTCTCGTAGACACGATCAATCAAGCCAGAGCTCCCTCGACCAGGCAACTTTATGCTCTAAAGTGGCGCTTGTTCGCGAACTGGTGTTCTTCCCGAGCCGAAGACCCACAGATATGTGCAGTTCGGTCAGTGCTTCTATTCCTGCAGGAGAGGCTGGAGGGGAGGCTGTCCCCCTCCACCTTGAAAGTGTATGTAGCTGCTATCACAGCCCACCATGATACAGTAGATGGCAAGTACCTTGGTAAGCACGACTTGATTATCAGTTTCCTGAAAGGCGCTCAGAGACTGAATCCTCCCCGGCCTACCCTGTTCCCCTCTTGGGATCTCTCAGTGGTCCTCTCAGGCCTTCAGAGACTCCCATTTGAGCCGTTGATTCAGTCGAGCTCAAGGCCCTCTCCCTAAAGATGGTCCTCCTGATCGCGTTAGCCTCAATCAGGAGGGTTGGAGAACTGCAAGCGTTCTCTGTCAGCGACACTTGCCTGGAGTTCAGTCCAGCACTTTCTCACATTATCCTGAGACCCCGACCAGGCTATGTGCCCAAGGTTCCTATGACCCCTTTCAGGGACCAGGTCGTGAACCTGCAAGCGCTGCCTCGGGAGGAGGCAGACCCAGCCCTTTTGTTGCTGTGTCCGGTGCGTGCTTTGCGTACCTATGTGGACCACACGCAGAGCTTTAGATGTTCTGAGCAGCTCTTTGTCTGCTTTGGCGGACGCCAGAAAGGGAACGCCGTCTCCAAACAGAGGCTATCCCACTGGGTCGTTGATGCTATTGCCTTAGCCTATCACATCCAGGGCATGCCCGCCCCCTGCAGGTCCGAGCACACTCTACTAGAATTGTGTTGTCCTTGTGGGCACTGAGCCAAGGCATCTGCCTAGCAGATATCTGCAAAGCAGCGGGCTGGGCAACACCCAATACCTTTGCCAGATTTTACAATCTAAGGGTTGAGTTGGTCTCATCCTGTGTTTTGTCAGGACCGAGCCGGTAGAACTCGGTAACGCGGCACAACCGACCGTGTGTTCAGCTTGCACATTGCGCCCTTCACCAAAGTGATCCAGTGGGCCTTCTGTCCCAGGTCAGCCACTGAGCATCGCTGCCTGGATTTTTTTTCCTCCCTAGCCTTCTGGCCCGCGAATTCAGCAGAGTAACTCGCGGCTAGACCTAGTATGAGTCTCAGGGCTCTGTACTCCTGGTTGGGCTCCACGGGCATAGTTCCCTCTTCAGGCTAACTCCCCGTTATGTATTTTCCACGGTACGGTCCCCCTGTTGGTGGACCCGCGTTTCCCTCAGGCAGCCCCGCTGCCTCGGCCCCGTGCCTGTAGAGTCCCCCCTTCCCCCCTACCACCGCGCCATATCCCACGTCCGGCTTCACAACCCTCGTGGTGTATTTGCCACACATTACCTCCACCTGGACTGGGCAGGGTGTGGCCTGGGCAGGGTCTTCCCCTCCTGAGAGAATAGGAAATTTGCGGGCCGGACGGCTACCTTACCTCCGTACTCGCCTCAGCGCCCGGCACGCCGGTGCTGATGAATTCTGAAGACGCCTCCTTAGACCTCTTCCTCAGTCTCTAAGCCGCCCCCTGCCAGGTGCGTGGAGCAGGACAAGTGCTTCGAGTCTTCTCTCAGCACCCTAGCCTCGGGACACCTACTGCTCCTGACAGGCTCTCCTGCTCCCCCCGGGGAAAGATCGCCTTCCCCAACTTAAGTTGGGCCCCAGCCACTTTATGTCCTATGTGAGAGACATAGTGAGAAAGAAGGCCGGCTGCTGGGCTTGCTCCCATGCTAGCATGTAACACCTCAGGGGTGCGGGAAAACCTAAGGTGGGTATGCAAAACTCTTTGAGGGGGCATTGGGGAGGGCTACGTGAACTCGGTACAGGTGCCTCTAACACACAATAGCCTGCTTTGCACCTGTTCTGACAGTCACGTAACACGGTCAGTGCATGGTGTTTTTTTTATGGACCCCTTGTGTCACTTCCTTCGACACAACATCAAGAGAGTGACAGAAGGGGAACGTCATGGTTACTATTGTAACCTCCGTTCCCAGAGGGAGGGAATGAGATGTTGTGTCCCTCCTGCCACAGCACTAGACCTAGCACTGTAAATGCCCGTGCTTCATCTTTGTGATAATACAGGAAAACAAAAACTGTGGTATTAAAATAATAATTTTCTGGTTATTATGGTTTTACTGTACAACTACCATAGTTTAACTGGTTTAACTATAGTAATATTGAAGACTGTATTAACCATAGTTTTTGGTGTAAATCATGTAGTATTATAGTATTACTGTAGTAACCGTGACTGTTTTAGTCTAACCGTCTTTTTTTTCTCTGGCAGAAACCATGGTTTTTATATAGTAATATTGTAAAAACTTTGAACAGTAAGTTAAACCAGTCTCCTGAATATAATTAGATCACAGTTAATCACAATATAACTGGACTCATTACTTTTACAAACTTGTCAACCATCAACAAAACTTTTTCATACCAAGACCACCACGGAATATAAGCATGGTAAATGAGACATTACATACAATAAACACATGAAGCCAGGATATTTTTTAAAGAACATGATCTTTAAAAGAGAGTGACTTGGGTTTTTGGCGGAAACCATGGTTTTAATACAGTATACTGTATTCATATTGTAACCATGGTTTTACTATGGATTAACCATGGTATTTCTTGTGGTTACTATGGTTTTACTACAAATTGTAAAACCAAATAGACACAAAATTACGATTTTTATATCCATGAATTTGAAGGTTAAAATATGGTTGCTATAGTAAAACCATGTTAAATTTATTGTGAGGCAATGCAAAAGTATTGCGAGGTAAATACAAGCTCTGTCCTCTTAAGGGGCTCCATGTGAATTTATTAAATATTTTTGCCCATTTGGGCATCTTCAAAGTCAAAATTCTTCTGATGCACTTGGAAAAGTAGAAGCACATATTTCCTCTAAAAGCAACACAGTTAGAGCTGTCATTCATGTCCAAAGCACAAACAGTGCAGGATGAGTTAAGAGTCAAAGTTTAATACTTTGGATTAAGGATTTTAAAAAACAAGTCCTAAATATAAATTGCCTTGGCAAACACCTTTAGTTAAAGGCAAAACGCCCATAAATACAGTTTTAAATACCAGTATTTTAAGAGATTTGTGTGTTTGTGTGACGTATTGACATGTTTTGACTACCTCAGCTAAAGTGTGCATATGTTGCTTGTTGGAGGAGGATATGGCAGTGTATATTTGTGTCTTATAGTGAGACATGCATATAGTAATAATATTTATTCTGGCAGAGTTGAGGGGTGAGCTAGAAACCCAGTGGATCTCATTGGTGTATGAAGGACAGAATCATAGCCTCTGTCAGTCCCTTAGTCCACCTGTGTACCAATACAGCCTTGACAAGGGACGCAACCATACAAATAACAACCATTGTTAGAGGGAAAGAAAGAGAAGAGAGAAGTGTGTTTATCAATACACACACACACACACACACACACACACACACACACACACACTCACATACTCTCTCTGAGACCTCATTCCCCTCTGTGGCCAATTAACACTAATTAAAATCCACACAGGCCAATCGAACACTCACTCTCCTGTTATTTAACTAATCTCTTTCTCTCACTTTCTCTCATAGAATAGATGAAAGACAAGGTTCAATTACTTAATTATATTTAGAAATACAATCCAACGAAATACACTGTACATTTAAAATGACCCATATTTGAGACCGTTATCTCAAATTACTTTGGGCCACATCTTGCTCAAAATCATAGCCTCTTCTTTTCAGTCGGATGAAAGCCAAGGTGAATGGAGAGGGATCTATTGTGTGGTCCGTTGTGCTTGATCGGCCTGTCACGGTGGGTAAATTGCAACCCTACTGCCAAGCAAATTTAAATTTGAGAGAGAGAAAGAGGAAAAAGGAGAGAATGAGAAAATGGGGTGGAGTCACTGGAGTCAAACACCTACTGACTTTTCAGATGATAAGCAGTTGTGTTCTCGCCCGCTGTTGCGCCGTTTTAGCTGGATGCCTTTTTTAAATCAACGCACCTGCTATTCTACTGCAACAGAATGGGAATGGAGCGCACAGTGACTTTTTCTCCAGGGGTTTGGTGGGAGAGGCCAGGGCCTCCCTTTGTGCACAAGACTTGAGTTTGGTCTGGCTGAGTGAACAGAAAGGCTCGATAACAGAAAGACAGACAACCTTTTACAGAAATAGAGAGAGAAAGGGGAACAGGTGGGAGGAGGGATAGAGGGACAAACAGAGAAGTGATTTAGAGGTTGATAATAGAAAGTCTGGAGTGGATTCATCTATACATTTGGGGTTTTGGTGTGTAGTTTGGGGGCAGCGTGGGGAAAGGTGGCACTGAAAGAGAACAATATGTTTTTGCTGAGCAGGATCTAAATAGAAGGATTTAAGTAACGACATGCATGATTCATTTTAATTTTTTTCGGAGAGATACAGTATATAATAATTTTTAAATACCACATAGCTTTTAATATGGAAACCAAACTTTGTGACTTTGTCAAGACTGTCAACATACACATAATAAAAATTAAAAATTCAGATAATTAAAAAAAGAAAAGATATAACCATTGTGACGAGGAGGAGGGTGTGGCTGAGCCATGATGGAGCACAGTCGGCACTGAATTAGCTGATCAGCGGGAGAGTGAGATAAGGGCAGCCGGAGATGCCGGTTCGAGAGAGAGAGAGAGACGAACGTGGCCCCGCTGCATGTTTGTTTATGTTGGTTTTAAGTTAGCCATTAAACTTTATTTACTGTTCAGCCAGTTCCCACCTTCTCCTTGTCCAACCTTTACCTGTTACAACTATTAAAAAAAAAAAAAAAAGTTACATCTTTTGCATTTGCGTGTCAGTTTTGACACATGATATTATGAAGATTTTTTTGTACATCTATGAATTAGATTTTTTTCTATAAACAATTCACTTACATTAGCCTCTTTCCCATACTCTATCACACACTTTTTTGTCCCTAACTGGGACTGCATCTTGTACATGTGCACACACATACACAGTCACAAACACATTCCTGTACAAAACAGAAATGACAGATGTAACAAACATAACAAATAAACTAAATCAAAAGTACTACTATCTAAAGATCTACTATCTAGAGAAGCGAGATCAAAAGTTCATGTGCACATTAGTCTAAATGGGGCTTCAAAGAGGAAATTGTCCACATTTTGCAGTCATATAATGCCGAACCAGCATAGAGCATACTCACACATCAACATTTGGCAGTAAAAAGTATAGATTTAGCTTAAAAACACAGTAAAGAACTATTAATACTGTGTACTTGAGTTATACAGTTGAGTTGATGATGTTTAGGTGGAAAAAGAATATGTTGGTTTCATAAATTATGAGTTGTATTGAGCTGTTATGAGTAATTGGAAATGAATTGAAATGACTAGTAATTCTCACATTAGATGTTAATATAAATTGTATATTATGTTATATTTAGATAACATTCCACAGAAATGTTGATGAAAAAGATGTCTTCACATGTATGACACTGGTTTTGCATGTAAACGGTTTAGTCCACTGAAATTGTACCAGTTTGATAACAACATGTATACACATTAATTGGTGCACAACTGGCCTCGACGTTGTGTGATGTGTATTTTAAACTTTCTCAGCTTACGTCCTTCCCTCAAATGTTCTATTATGTATTGTGTCATGTTTACTTGGATAGACAGATGAAGACTGTTGCCTGACTCCGCATAAACCCTTGGAACTCGATTATAACTGCCCATGTAACTTACGGATAGTAAGCAAGGCCCCTAGCAGCAACACGATAAAAGACAACAATGTTCAATAACTACATTTATTAATAATCCCAACAAGATTTTTGGGTAGTTGATGCTTGACATGTACATGAGCGTTCTTTCATTCTTAATTTTTTTATTATTATTTATTTATTTATTTATTTTAGGTTACACTTTACATGAATTTAAAAGGAAAAATGTGTGTTTTGTTTCTTACCATTTTTTCCCCCCCTTTTCTCCCAATTTGGAATTCCCAATTCCCGCTACTTAGTTGCTCCTCATGGTATGGTGGTTACTCACATCAATCCTTGTGGAGTATAAGTGTCAGTTACCTCCACTTCTGGGAAAGACAATCCGCGTATCTTATCATGTGGCTCGTTGTGCATGACACCGTGGAGACTCGCAGCATGTGGAGGCTCATGCTACTCTCCACAATCCACGCACAACTTACCAAGCGCCCCATTGAGAACGAGAACCACTAATCGTGACCACGAGGAGGTTACCCCATGTCACTCTACCCTTCCAATTTGGTTGCTTAGGAGACCTGGCTGGAGTCATGCAGCATGCCCTGGATTTGAACTCGTGACTCCAGGGGTGGTAATCAGCGTCAATACTCAATGAGCTACCCAAGCCCCCAAAGTTTTTACCATTTCTTTTCACCTTTGTTCACTTGTTCATTTTAAAAGGTCCTGTCATGACAGATTCATTTTTAAAGTACACAAATTCCATAAAGTATCTTATGTAATATGAAGTCATAAAAAGTGCATGCATAATAATTTTTTCTTTGTTTATTACAAGACAAATGAGTGCTATATTCATATCGCGGGGCTGTTTTGTTGTCCGTTATACATAACGCGGCGGCTCATTTTAGCTTTTCCTCGGTTCTTCCATAGGCCAGTCCTTCCCTGATCTGCCCCAAAGTGCGTTGGCCCACCAGGAAAATACCTGAGATGCCAGGATTACCTGTCCAGCCCTGGTTAGGGTGCTGTGCATGGTTGCCAGGACGTTGCTATGAGGTTGCCAGGCTCTGATCTGTCCTGAGTGGTTTTTCACATATTGTTATATGGTAACTGTCGTGTTCTGTGTGTTTGTTTACTTGCTTATGTCAAAAGAGCCCAGTCCCAAGTCTTTATGACATTCTGGTCCCTAGATATGTGTCCCTCTTTCAATACAAGTCTATGGTTTAGAAAAATAATAGCACACCTCTCCTCATTAACCCTCATGATTTCAGGTATCATTCATGTCCGTTGCGCAGACGAGATACGTTTCAAATTTTAATAAATATAGTTAGGTGTTTTGAAAAAGATAATAACCACAACTAAACAATTCTTCTGGAAAGTAGTGTACCTGTTGGTGATATGGTACATTGTCGTTTTTGCATATTAAAGGAATAGTTCACCCAAAATATAAATTATCTCATCTTGTACTCACCCTCATGCCATCCCAGATGTGTATGATTTTCTTTCTTCTGCTTAACACAAACGAAGATTTTTAGAAAAATTATCTATGCTCTGTAGGTCCACACAATGCAAGTGAATGGTGACCAGAACTTTGAAGCTCCAAAAAGCAGATAAAGGCAGCATAAAAGTAAACCAATAAGGCTCAAGTGGTTACATTTATATTTTCAGAAGTGATATGTGTAACGATGGCAGATGAGGAGTGAGGATCTACATGCAGTTTTATTGGAAAAACAAAAGATGAACAGGGTCACTCGGTGAGACAAAACAACACAGGGAACAAATCAAACATCCACGATGGGAAAACCAAAATATAAACAAGAGAAACATCCACGAAGGGCAGGAACACAGTCATGGACATACATTACATTTAACTACTGACAACGAATGGTGGAACAACAGGGCTTAAATACACAAACACTAATGAGTCGATCAAACACAGGTGAGAACAATGAAGCTGGCAGTGATGAAGGCAGGGAATTATGGGAAGTGTAGTTAGAGACAGAGGGCAAGGGAGAAACACAGGGCAGACAACAGGGAATCGTGACAATATGATGTGGGTGAGAAACAATTTTGTTTTTTACTATAAATATCCACTTTCACTTTCACATTCCTCTCTTGTTTTTGGTGATTCCGATTCTTCATGCATATTTCCACCTACTGGGCAGGGAGGAAAATGTATAGTACAAAGGACTTCAAGATTTATCTGTTTCTCACCAACAGCTATCATATTATTTTTAAATGTATCGATTTAACACATAGAAAGTTATATACATCTGTGTTGTCATGAAGGTGAGTAAATGATGAGAGATTTTTTTACTCTTGGGTGAACTGTTTCTTTAACATAGATTCATATAATGTAGATTTAAATTGATGTGCAATGTTGTGATGTGTGATATGCAGGCATACATTGTGCATACAATGAATATAAAGTGTGGATTATCCACTGTTCATTCAATTAGATTTAACAGCTGGAACTATTTTTATTTTTTTTAAATGTATCTTTTATCTATGAAGTCTTGAATGTACACTACAGTACTTTGTAGCTCTAAACACTGTGGAAAGTGTTTATTTCCTTTTCCACCTGCACTTTCTGTTGCAAATCTGGTTGTGTGTGTTTGTTTTAGAGGGAACGAGAGAGTGAGGAGAGGAAAGTTGAGCAGTGTGATATCTGATACTCCCAGCAGTTTACTTTAGTTTGCTTTAACCCCCAGGTGCAGCTGTGTCTGCAGCTATTATGCCATCCTGTCTCTCTCTTTCTCTCTTCCTTCTACACCCATTTTACAGCTCATGTTGTGCTACTTGTGACTGTACTTCCAGTCAAACAATGCTCACTGCAGTGTTTTATCATTTAAGGAAGAATTCACCCAAAAATAAAAAGTCTGTTATTATTGACTCCTAATGTCGTTCCAAACCCGAATTACTTTCTTTCTTATGCAGAACACAAAAGGAGATGAATTTAATGAATTTCCCAGTCTGTCTTTTCCAGTACAATGATAGTTTATAGTGAATCACTTTAAAGCTTAAAAAAGGACCCAAATGTATTTGTACAAAGGACATTTTTGATGTTTTGATGACAGTAATTATCTTGAGTGCAATGAGAGAAGTTTTTTCACAGTGGCTCGTATGTTCACATTAATTTTGTGCAATGATAAATTAGTTTTGTTTTTTTATTTCAGCTTGTTTATGAAAAAACCTATCCTTTTATATGCTTTTCTTTAGTGAGACACTATCAACTGCCATAGTATTAAATAGATGGATTGCGACATTCATTAAAACGTCTTGGTATTCCGCATAAGAAAGAAAGTCATATGGATTGGAATGACATGAAGGTAAGAAAATTGACAGAATTTTCATGTTTGGGTGAACTATTCCTAAGATGAAAAATTAAAACATTTTGTTAACTGAAATAAAAATAAAAACAACTGAAATTGTGAAAACTGAAATAAAAAATAAAAAAATACTCTAAAACTAACTAAAATAAAAAAATTAAATAAAAGTAACAATGAATTAATTTAAGTTCCCCGTCTGTCGCTCAAAAAGCGACAATAGGGGTCTCTTTTGAGTGCCGAATATACCTCTGATCTAGGAAAAAAGGCCAATGAGAAGTTTTTGCATGTCCCGCCCCCGCACATATGGGTATAAAGGCAGAGAAATGCGTCTGTTTCATTCAGAAATTTTCTTCGGAGCCAATGGTCATGTATGCAGCGAGCTGCGAGTCACACACACCTGTTCCTCTTACCTCTGGTCGATCTGCTGTTGGATCTACGGCGCACATCAGCGGCTTTCTCCTTCTCTGCACGGCAGTGCAGTTTGCCCCTGGGCGCTTCGACAGCACAACTAAAAGAGTTGTATTAAAAGAGTGATTTTCTCTAAAAGAGTATTTTCCTCTAAAAGAGCAATACACAGCGGGGTTGAACGTCCTTTTCAGGACACGTCTTTATAAAGATGCCCTTCCGCCCCTGTGTAGTTCCTGGATGAGGTAGAGTCCGCTCCACTTCAGATGGCCACAGGCGCTGTCTCGTGTGTTTGGGCTGCGATCACACCGAGGCAGCATTTGTGGATGGTTCATGTTCTCACTGCGAGAACATGACCATGGCAACGTTGCGGTCGTGGCTTTCCTTCAACCGAGGGAACGCCACTCCAGCCGCCCCCTGCATCGCTCCTTCTTCCCACAGGATTGATGACAATGCGGCCAGCGATGGAGGCGATTTGGGGATGGCCCCGCAAACCGCCTGCCCCCCGGCACACTCGTTGACTTCCGTCCAGGCTCAAGGCAACAGTGGCTCGCCTCACAGGTCACCCCCGCCTGCCGCCAAACATTCAAACCCTGGACAGACCTCTGTTTTCTGCGGGCAGGAGTCCCCTTACAGCAAGTGTCCTGACTCGTCCTGGTCATGACCGACGCCTCGAGATTGGGTTGGGGCACCGTGACATGAGTCCCCACACAGCTGCGGGCCGTTGGAAAGGAGCCCCGCTGCACTGGAACATCAACTGCCTGGAGTTGCTGACTGTTTTCTTTGCCCTGCGGAGGTTTCTCCCGCTAGTTCAGGGCAAACACGTCTTGATCAAATCAGACAGCACCACCACAGGGGCATACATAAATCGCCAAGGCGGCATGCGCTCCCACCACATGTCACAACTCGCCCGTCGTCCCCTTCTTTGGACTCAAGTCGCTTTGTGCCACTCACATCCCCGGCAACCTCAATGTGGTAGCGGACGCGTTATCATGACAACGCTTGCCCAGTGGGGAGTAGAGGCTTCACCCCCAGTCGGTCCAGCTAATTTGGGAACGGTTCAGCAAGGCTCAGGTAGACCTGTTCGCCTCCCGAGAAACTGCCCGCTGCCCGCTCTGGTATCCCCAAACAGAGGCTCCCCTCAGGGCAGATGCACTGGCACGCAGCTGGCCCGCGGGGCTGCGCAAATATGCATTTCCCCCAGTGAGCCTTCTTGCACAGGTGCTATGCAAGGTCAGGGAGGACGAGGAACAAGTCACTCTAGTGGCTCCCTACTGGCCCACTCGGGCTTGGTTCTCGGACCTCGTACTCAAGGCGACAGCCCCTCCCTGGCAAATTTCCCTGAGGAAAGACCTTCTTTCTTCTGCGTCCAGTCCCCTGGACTGGACGCAGAAGATCTAGCTGCTACCTGCTGTCGTAGACATGATCAACCAAGCCAGAGCCCATTCAACTCGAAAAGGAGTGTTGTGGCCTCGTGGGCACTGGCCAGGGGCACCTCCCTGGCAGACATATGCAGAGCAGCCGGCTGGGCAACACCTAATACCTTTGCGAGATTCTACAATCTCAGGGTAGAGTCAGTTTTGTCCCGTGTTTTCTCAGGTCCGAGCCGGTAGAACTCTGTAACACGCTGACGGATTGACCGGGTGAATCGCTTGCACCTAGCGCCCTTTCTCTTGGCTGAGGTAATAGCGTGCGCTTTGTCTCCAAGGAGTGCCCACTCACTCGGCTCCCTGGATAACTCCTCCCTAGCCCTGTGGGTCTGCAATTCGGTGGAGGAATTTGTCGACCCAATCCACTGGGGGTACTCAAACCTACCCTGTACAGGAATAGGTGCTCCACAGGTTAGGACTCCTACGTGGACTTTCCTCCTGTGTGTATTTTCCGTGGTACGGTCTCCTTACGAGAGGACCCACGTCTCCCTTGGGCAGTTCCCACTGCCCCCTGGTCGCTGTGTCTGTAGCAACTTCTCCCTCCGAAAAGGCAGGATCTACCACCGTACCACTTCCCACATGTGACCTAAAAGCCCATGTGGTGTATTTTGCCACTTTACCTCCCCCTCTCTGGGCGGGTGTGGTCTCCGCAGTGTCTTTTCCCTCTGAAAGAATAGGAAACTGGGTAAGACTCCCTTCCCACAATGTGTGTAAGGGCCCCAGCCATTTTGCTCTATGCGAGAAACATGGAGAGAAAAGAGGCCCAGCTAGGCTCGGCCCGTTCCCAGGTTGGCATGCGTCACCTTGTTCCCCTGTCTAGGGTAACTATAAGGGTTCCGACGACTTTATGGGGCATTGGGGAAGGGTACGTGCAGTCTAATACAGCTGGTCGTTTTGGCACGTCATTTACCTGCCCGCTCCTGTGTCAGCAGTACACGTACACAACACGTGCATGCCGTGATTTAAATTGGACCCCTAGTGTCGCTTCTTCGACACAACGTCGAAGTGAGCGACACACAGGGAATGCCTAGGTTATGTATGTAACCTCCGTTTACAGCCATTTCCGGCTCCTCAGAAAAATCCTGAATGAAACAGACGCATTTCCCCACTTTTATACCCGTATGTCTGGGGGCGGGACATGCAAATTCTGTTCGCCAACTTCTCATTGGCCTTTTTTCATAGATCATAGGCATATTTGGCGCTCAAGAAAGACCCCTAGTGTCGCTTCTTTGACACAACGTCTCGTTCCCTCCATCAGGGAACGGAGGTTACATACGTAACCTAGACGTTTTTGATACACAGTACATTACAAGTTTGATACCTTAACAAACTATTAAACATATTTAAATTATATTAGTTAATGTATTAACTTTGGCAGCCCTAAAACAAAACAAAATTGAAAGTAAAAATTTAATTTAATTAAAAATTAAATTAAAAACTAAATTAAAATTACAAAACTATAATAACCCTGGCCCATTATTCTATGTTTATTTTTTAAATCCATTTATTTAATTTGCAGTTGATGTGTGATCATCTGTGTGTGTGTGTGTGTGTGTGTGTGTGTTTATCACTTTGTGGAGAACAAATTTCCCCACAAGGATAGGACATTTTGTCAGTCCCCATGAGGAAAACAGCTTATAAATCATACCAAAATATGTTTTTTGAAAATGTAAAAAGCAGAAAGTTTTCTGTGAGGGTTAGGTTTAGGGTTAGGGGAAGGGGATAGAATATATAGATTGTACAGTATAAAAACCATTATGTCTATGGAAAATCCCCATAAAACATGGAAACACATTGTGTTTGTGTGTGTGTGTGTGTGTGTGTGTGTGTGTGTGTGTGTGTGTGAGAGAGAGAGAGAGAGAGAGAGAGAGAGAGAGAGAGAGAGAGAGAGTAATGTCTCTGCCAGAGTTGATGTATGATGGTGCTGCTGGACTAAACAAACAGAGGTGGATCGATGCTGTAAACACTGTAGAGTGTAATGTAAATAATGCAGCCGGACAGCGCGCAACACAGAGAGGTGTTGGAGGGGGGCTGGGGGGTGGATGGATGGATGAGGGAAAGACGAGTGGGAGTGTGACAGTCACTGATGCCGGGCTTCTGGGAGTTCCTAGGACAATTGGGGCGAAGGGGAGAGATTGAGGACATGCCACAGACGTGACATGTTGATGTGAGGAGGGACATGAGCTATTGAGAGGACAGATGGATGAATGTCGTAGACAGATGATAGACAGAGAACGAGGAAAAGGAAACGGTCAAGTACAAGTGTACAGTAGAGTTTAAAAGTTTGAGACCACTAGCATTCTAAAGTCTTGGGATTTTTTTTTTCATTAGACATTATATTATCATCATAACAAAAAATGTACTTCCCAGAATTTCTTAGCATTTGGTATGCCCCCCTTTGCTTTAATAACAATATGCACTCAAGCTGACATTTAAAACCCCAAAACAGCTTTTCAATGTGAACTTTTGACCCCACTGGACCCCACTGTAAATGGCAGAAGGAAACAGAGAATAAATATAAAGTCTAGACAAAATGATAGGACAAGTATGCTTGAAATATAAAAGGGAAGTATAGGGGGCAGGAAGTTGACGTTATGAAGGGTATTTCAAATATTGTCTGATATTTAGGCTTGAATGTGTCTCTCTTTCACAGATGTTATCCACACCGTGGGGCCGATAGTCCAGGATTCGGTGGGCGAGAGAGAGGAAAAAGCACTGAGAAACTGTTATTATAACTGCCTGGACACAGCAACTAAAAACCACCTGCGTACTGTGGTGAGGACTTGATCCAGACACACACACACACAAACACACACACACACACACACACACACACACACACACGTTGGTGCAGCTATCCTTATCAGGGCTCTTCATAGACATAATGATTTTTATACTGTACGAACTATAGATTCTATCCCCTAACCTAACCATCATTTATTTTTATTTTTTTCAAAAAAGTATAGTTTAGTATGTTTTTCACCCCAATTTGGAATGCCCATTTCCCAATGTGCTCTAAGTCCTTGTGGTGGTGTAGTGATTCGCAGCAAATCTCAGTTGCCTCTGCGTCTGAGACCATCAATCCGCGCATCTTATCACGTGGCTTGTTAAGTGCGTTACTGCGGAGACATAGCGCGTGTGGAGGCTTCACGCTAGTCTCAGCGGCATCCATGCACAACTCACCACGTGCCCCACCGAGAACTAACCATATCATAGCGACCACGAGGAGGTTACACCATGTGACTCTACCCTCCCAAGCAACCAGGCCAATTTGGTTGTTTAGGAGACCTGGCTGGAGTCACTCAGCATGCCCTGGGTGGTAGTCATCGTCTTTACTCGCTGAGCTACCCAGGTGCCGTGAAGTAAGATTTTGAAGCAATTTGAATTATGGGGACACTAGAAATGTACTCATAAACCACATTTATAGCGTAATACCCTTGTAATTACCAGTTTGTAACCTAAAAAAATGTCCTCTTAAACCACCCAAACCCACGCACACATACACACACACACAGTGTATTCAGACTTCTTTGCTTGACTGAGGTACAGCCAGTGTTAAACTAAAAGAAGACATTTCATTAACTGGAATAAGAAACTAAAATAATAAGAAAAACCGAAGCTAAGCTCAAATAAATGTTTAGGACTCCAAAATGAATTAAATAATAATTGAAAATGTTTTTTTTTTTTTTATATATAACATTTAAAGTTACTATAAAAAAAACATGGGAGCCAACAAATTTCAGCCTTCTCTCAACTTATTTTTCAGTGTAGCTTTTATTCAGTGTAGTGTACAAACGAAAAATGCTGACATAAGTAAAAACACAACTCCAACGTGTGTCAATCCTTTCTCCTCTGTAGCTCTCAGCTCCCTTTTATCTCTCTGTCACCTCTTACTCTCACACTGCGGTCTTATTAATGTTGGGATGCATCTGCCCATGTCCCAAGTGTAAGCACAGATACCCTACTTCCACCCGTCCAATTGCACACTTCTTCGGGTTTGCCGTGGACCCTGCCCGCCACAGCGATCTCAGGACAGCCCTCAGGTGGTGCAAGTGTCGCTGCCAATCGTTACTGTAAATGATTATGCCATCCAGATAGGCAGGGGCATACGCAGCATCCACAGAGAACCGAACTGACCCATCATCTTAGGGACTAGAACCACCGGGCTGGACCAGTCACTGTTAGATTCCGCTATTACTCTCATATTGAGCATGGCCTTAAGTTCCTCCTGTAAAACTTGTTTCTTGTTTTTGGTTAATCTATAGGGACAGGTGCATACCACTACTCCTGGGGTTGTCCCAATGTGGTTTTCTATTAGACCAGACATTCATTTTCCTGTTGGAAAATTCCCTTTGGAATTTGGCCTCCTCTGTGATTTGGGACGGTGAGAAGTGGTCTCCACATGGGACCCGGGTGACATTCGGCCCAAGCTCCTCCCTCTCCGAAATTACTGTTGCCAAAACCACGGGTACCTCCTCTCTCCAACATTTTAGTAGATTGAGGCACTGCTTCGGGATATCGCACTTCGTAATCCACCAGGACTAATGCGAACGATATCCACGTGCCGACTGTTCTAATGGTACGATGAGGTCCATACCAATTCTTTCGAAGGGAACCCCAATCAGCGGTAGAGGGTTGGCCGGTGGATTCACCAGTTGACATTCGCGGTATATTGCACACCACCTACGAACCTCCCTGTGAATGCCCAGCCAGTAGAAATGGTCCATTAGACAGTTTAGTTTTTTCTCTTTCCCTTAGTGGTCTGCCACTGGATTATGATGAGCCTTCTGGAATTACATTTCCCTCCGCACCCCTGGCAGTGGAGTCACCAACCTGCGGTGAGGGCGACAGAGAGGAAGCCGGTGGGTTAGGAAAACCCAGAGAATGGGGAGCTGGCTTTGGTACAGGAAAAGGAGAAGAGGAGGGGGAACGATGAGAGGAGAGCTGGCCCCCGTATACTCTGCCAAATGGTCCTCAGCCAGATGGATTGCTTCCGTCATCACTGGACCCACTCAGCCATGCCTTTCGGTAGTCTGCTGATGAACTGCTCCAGTACCACAAGATCGATAACAGCTTCGGTGTCGTGATCCGCATCACGGAGCTGTTGGGCGAAGGCATATGAACTATGGAATTCACTGTATGGTAGCATGCGGAAGCATTGCCGGTGTTGTTGGTCTGCGAGCTGTGCTCCCTGGACAGCAAGGGCAGCAGTCGGGCTGCCCACTAGGTGTTGGGCCAGACCCATGCTTCTGCCACCCACTCGTCGTTTGGATGTCGGCAAGACTCCAGCTAATGGCGAGGACTCCATGATGGTGTTTCTTCCTCAGTTCTAATATCGGGTACCACTGTAACACGTTCTTGTCACTCTTCAGAAATGAGGAAGTGAGAGCCAATGAATTTCCACCTTCTCTCGACTTTTAATTTTAAAGCACTTTTCAGTGTACCAATAAAAAATGTCCACATAAACAAAAACACACTAAACTCCAACATGTGTCACTACTCTCTCCTGTGTGGCTCTCAGCTCCCTTTTATCTCTGTCACCTCTCACCGCAACACAGAACAGCTGTTAGAAAAATTGCCCACAGGTGTAACCTGTGGTGTAGCCATACCGATCATAACAGCCCACCAAAATATCACAATTTTGGATGCTGCATAATAAATTTGACCCGCTCCTCTATGAACACACATAAACACAGGAACATATAGTTAACACATTAAACTTTAACATTATATCAATCTATCACACTCATAGCTGCATCATGGTTTAAGAATCAAAATGGCACCAATCCAGTCATAACACAGTACATATCTTGCACCCCACTGATGCCCTTACAATTTTTATTTGAATCTACTATAACAGCTGAGAGCTGTTTGAGCTTTATTTCTTTCAAGTATTGATTTATTGATGACAGGTTACTGCATATATAAAAGATTTTAACACACCACATACAGGCACAGCTAAGATCTAATGTTATGATTTTCAAAAAGGAGTAAGCAAGCATCGTAGTGTATTATGGGGACTTGTTTGTCTGGCGTTTTATGTGGAAAAATAATTATGCCAATAACTTTTGCCACATGTTAATTTTAAGAAATAGTTCACCCAAAAATGTATAATCTGTCAACATTTAATCATCCTTATGTTGCTCCAGACTGGTATAACTTTCTTCCAGTTATATTGCTGAATACTCTTGCTGCTCTTTATTAGACTTTAAAAACAAACAGGGATGAGGTCTGTCAGAGTAAAGTCAGTGGGCAGGGCCATGAAGGTTTTTTCTTGCAAGCATGCTCTATGTCTAGGCGCAAGTGGGTTTTTCAAAATTATGCGGTATCATTAATAGTTTTAATAATTATTTTTTTAACTAAATGGACTGCAATTTAATTATGAGATTATTCTATGGTAATGGTAGCATCTGCGTCCTATTATATAGTACATTCCCTGTCAAGCACCAGCGATATAAACAAAGACAACACATTTATAAGAAGTTGGCAGTGTAAAAATGGACTGTATGCAATAAATTAGAAGAATAGAAATTTGGATGTACCTCTTTTATGCATTAACTGTATCCTTGATGAATGTCAGGCATTTTTCTTTGAAAGTGACACATTCCTTTTTTATGCATTGGAAAATGTGGTTCTCGTCAGGATATGAATTTATGTTCTGTTAAATTATGGAGAATATACAAGTATTATTAATAATTTGTTCTATACTGACACACAAATCATGGCTAGTATCAACAGCGATTTCATCGAAATGCACTTCACTTCTACTTGTCGATTTTGACTTTTTTGAAAATTGTATTCTTTAATGAAACAACAAAAAATGTAACCAAAAATATTTCTAAATTCAAATAACACAACGAAATGTAAAAATAATCAAAATAACAATGTGGTCAAAAAATCATACCAAGTCCAAACATTTTACCATCTCCAACTTCTTCCACCGGCTCCTTTTGCAGTGACTTAAAAATCACTCTACGACAACAGGTGAAAAAATACCAATACAAATTAGATCAGAAATACAATTGTAAATATAAACATAATAATAATAATAGAAAAATAAACCATGACCTATATATATATATATATATATATATATATATATATATATATATATATATATATATATATATATATATAGTTTAACACAAATCTAATACATTTATGTTTCATAAAACAGCAAAAAGGACATTATTACCACCTGCTGTGGAATCTCCAAACCACAAATGTAGGAACTGATTTTAGACTTTGCACCGAGAGAAGACGTGCTTTTCAAATGTCTTAGCGCAATTACCTATTTTTCAGAAAAATAGCAAACTGCTTTCCGCCACTTCATTAACATATAATACACCTACAGTTTGCGCACATACACCCACATTTAGTGCAAACACTCCCACCCACAGCCACTTGCTCTTTGTGCTGGCATGAACATTATGCTTACAATTAGATCTCTCTTGAAAATTGCATAAGAGTGCATGGTTGTTGTATGTAGCGCTGCATTTTGCACTAGGGCTGAGCGGTATTTATATATTTTATTAATAATTGCCTTAAAAAATATTGCGCTATCCGATTACATCGTCAACCCCTGCCGAGGGTCGGTGAATTTTTTTGCTTTATTGATTTTGCTTTAATAATTTAATTCATTTATTGAAACACAAAAAACATAAACAAAAGACATTTCTAAATTAAATTGCACTTTAAAGTAAACAAAAAAAGCATTAAAATAACGAAGTAATAAAAGAATCTTATTTAACCACCTCCCCAAATCCAAACATTTACCGTCTCCAATGGCTCCATTTGCCATCACGCAAGCATACGTCAACAACATCAGGTGGAAAATTACTACTAGCCTACAGATTAAGAACTAATGACAATTATAAATGTAAAGACAATAATAAATAAAATAAGTAACCATAATAAATTCCATTGTGTTCCCAAAATAATGCTGCCAAATGTGTGTTCTTATCGAATTTGTGTTTGTATTATATTTTGGTAATACATTTAATGATGCCTAAAGAAAAGAAAATAACACTCAATTTTAGGTTCAATGTGAACGTGACTTTTATTGCTTTATGATATAATTACTTTTGCCTTTGATTCATTAATATAAAGATATTACTGAACCTGCAGATTTGAATTCACAGTGCTTGCGAACTGCGTGGAAATAAAGTAAACTAAACTCACAGCACCTCCCGAGATGACTGGAGATCATTTGCAGCATTCTCATAGATGACCATAACAGGTAAAGGACAGGCAAGGAGGAGGAGGAGGGAACCGGCTGATCAGTAAACATAAACTTTAATGATATAAATGAACTTAAAACAACATAAAATATAAGGACACAGACACATATACAACGCGGCCCTGTGTGTCTCTCTTTCTCGAACCGGTGATCTCGCTTTCCTGCTGATCCTTGTATGGAAAAGATTCCTTGTATGGAAAAGAGAGGCTAGGACATTCAGCAAAATAATTCCTTTATGAAAGGAGTTGAAAGGAAATCATATACTGTAGGTTTGGAACAACATGGATGGGGACGAGGATGATTATAACATTATAGATTTTTTTTTTTTTTTTTTTTGGTGAATTATTACTTTAATTAATTTCAAAGTATTATTCATGCTGAGGTTTGCATGTTGGCACCACAGCAGCAAATATTTTTAAAAGCAATAACAACTGACTTTGACTTTTGAAGTTTTAGTTTTTAAGGCCCTTAATTCTGGGGTGCAGGTGACTTGGTGTCATTGGTGTATTGTATCCTTAGTACATAATTAATGTAATGAATTAATTTACATTCTCCATTGCAGACCTGTTTTTTACATAGGTATAACTAAAAGTGCTTTGTATTTTATTGAAGTTTGAATGTAGTCAATGTTATAAAGTAAAGTGTGAATAATTCTTTAAAGTAGGTATTGCTTTTAATGTCTTTTGATGTTCCTGTAGGCTTTTCCCTGTATCTCTACTGGAGTATACGGTACGTGTAAGGTTTCGAGTCCATCTTTATTTTTGTATATCAATGATTTATATATGTTCTTTTTATTCAGCTATCAATGACTGTGTTTAATTGATTAGGGTTGACTGATTTAAAGTTCTCAATTCAACTCATAAGTGATTAAATAGTAGGGATAATTCCTATGATAGTTCATTAACAGCCTTCATTTATGTTTAAGATGCACTGATAAACATCTAACTTAATCTACATTACTCTATGGGCCTTGGCTATGATGTGACCTCAGTGCTCACGATGTGCTCTTATTTGTGGTTGTTTATGTAGTAAGTACCTCATTTTAGGAATTCTGTGTGTGGATATCACTTGCTGTAGTATAGAGGATTTTCAGATTAAGGGTGGGAGTAGACGGTCAGATTATGAGAGATTAGGTGTGAGAGCATGTCACTGTGATTATAATACCCCTTCTTAGCTATACGTGACAAGATTAAACTCAGAAATGAACCGAACAGCTTCAGATCTTCAAAAACAACCACCATCAGGTTTTTTTTAGGAGAAGTCCTCATGCTATGAATATGGTGCCATGTAGTGGCAGAATTCTTAGTCAACATTAAATTAAATTTGACTACATTTACTTTCTTAATTAACATTCCTGGTCTTATTTATTGTAACCAATAAGACCCAAAAATAGCAATTTATTCATTTTCAAAGGGACTGGTGTAGGTAGTGCAGCCTTTCCAAAATCTTTCCAAGTAACATTAATGTAATAAAGGTTACATCAATAATAGCAAATAACGACAGTTTTGAAATAGAATGACAGCCAGGATACTTTGAAGTGATCCTGTGGGTGAAATTGACTTTCAGCCTGCACGTCTGGTCAATACGTTTTTAAAAGTGGCGGCCTGCAGTTTTCAGGGGATAAATAGTCCTCCACAATCATCTGCAAACTTGAAATCAGGTCTGGCATTCTGGTATGGAATGCCCACTTTTCAGGTTACAATCAGTTCCCAATAGATGAAATCTTGCACTGCCCTACATTTTATTTACAGCTTTAATATACCAATATTCTCTCACTCAGAAATGTCACATTATAGAAGTTAAAAGGGTTGTGCCTGTTGTTTCATGTTGACATTCAGGATGTGCTAACAAGGTGTGAACATGTCGGTCTATGACATCTCTTTATAAATCATACAAATTACATCACTGCATTTGAAGTAATATGTGTATATGCATGAGAAAATCAGGTTTTTGTGTTTCTCTGTGTAATTTAATTTGTTAAGGGGAGACCTGGGCTAGTTTTCAAATTATATATGAGCTATACAGTATATCAGTAACTGTCCGATTTATGGTCAAATGCACTTTGATAGGAACACTATGGTCCTAATTCTTTCTTCTGTTGTAGCTTATCTGCCTCTAGAATCGACATGTTGTGTATTCTGAGATGCTATTCTGCTCACCACAAATGTACATAGCAGTTTTCTGAGTTTCCTGGATGTTTTTTGTTTTTGGCACCATTCTGTGTAAATTCTAGAGATTGTTGTGTGTGAAAATCCCAGGAGATCAGCAGTTACAGAAATACTCAAACCAGCCCATCTGTCACCAACAATCATGCCACGGTCAAAATTACAGATGACATTTTTCCCCATTCTGATGGTGGATGTGAACATTAACTGAAGCTCCTGACCCGTATCTGCATGATTTTATACATTGCACTGCTGCCACATGATTGGCTGATTAGATAATCACATGAATTAGAAGGTGTACAGGTGTTCCTAATAAAGTGCTCAGTGAGTATAGTCTGAAAACTTGGCCCGTTATCAGCTTGTGTTCAACCAACTGTATCTTTCCCTGAATAATTATAGTAATGTTTTTTGTAGCCAAGAATTTAAGGATTGTGTTTAAACAGAAATTGACTTTTAACTAAAAGCCTATGCTTAGAAATAATTACTTGAGGAAAAAGGGTGACAAGTGACAACTAGCCCCAGTCCCTCATACATTATATCTGATGTGTTTTTTGTGTGTGTGTGCATGGGTTGTGTGACGTGTGTGATGCAGGATATCCTCCTGATCAAGCAGTTGAAGTTGCCCTGAAAACAGTGAGAGAATACCTGGAGGAAAACTATGAGAAGGTGTGTGTGTCTTTTCCTTATTGGTGTTTTTTGTTTTTTTATGCCATTGTTATTATTGTTTGAAGAGGAACACGCCATGGCAAACAGATGGTGGCTGCATGGGGACTTTCTTTTCTGAGTCAGCACACACACACACACACACATACATATCCTCACAGTTTTAATTGGTTCCTAACGGGGCTTGTATGGGCTTTGCAGAACAGCATAAATACAAATAAATCCACAAACACATATCCTGGCCTCTGTGAGTTAATGTGAGCCCAGAGTAGATTTTACAGGAAATGAGCCATCAGGACATCTCCAGCAAAACTTCTGCCCACACTTCTGGGCACACTCTTTCTCACTCTCTCTCTCTCACTCTCACTCTCTCTCTCTCTCTCTCTCTCTCTCTCTCTCTCTCTCTCTCTCACTGATCTGTCTCTGCTGTCCTGAGCTTTCATCTCACTCTGAGCTGAGATGCTTTTGCCTTCCTTTACGCCACAGACATGCGAAATGACAGAGACACCCTAATTACAGCGCACTAATTATCCAGCACTTTGCTGCCTGCTAACCCCTCCGTACTCCTAACCCACAGTGTGCGAGAGAGAGAGAGAGAGAGAGAGAGAGAGAGAGAGAGAGAGAGAGAGAGAGAGACATGGTGGCTGTTGATTTTAGAGAGACTAAACTGATTTTCTGATTTAATATATTTGATCAAAAAGCAAAAAGTATTCTGACACTCGAGTCACTTACACTTGATTTTAACTATAAACCTTATTTAACCTTGTGACTGCATCGTTTTAGTTTTATTTTATGTTGTGGTTTAAGAAATCCCTTAAACATGGATACGGTCCATAACAGCATTAGATAACAAAATATCAAGCTAAATGGCATCTGCAAAAAAAAATTATGCTTGACCTATTCACAGAACTTGTAATTTTTTTGTCTTTTTGTTTCTAACCAGTAGATCCCAAGGTCATTTTTACTGGACGTTTGAGGTCGGTTCATACAGGTGTCCTAGCGGAGAGACCACTAGTATAGTTCATCTCATCAACTATAAACATATTCCACTAATGTTTGACAAAAAGAACATTTCCAAAAACATATTTTTCTTCATTTTAAACAGAATATCTATTGTTTTATCATTTAAAACCTTAAAATATATATTACTGTGGACTATTTTGCTTAAAACATGTACTTGTGCTTTGTGTCTTTAAAATACATTTCACTTGGGTTTATCTGTAACCCAAGTAATGCACTTAAAAGTGATGGCTTTATTGGGGGCCTGGGTAGCTCAGCGAGTATTGACACTGATTACCACCCCTGTAGTCATGAGTTTGAATCCAGGGTGTGCTGAGTGACTCCAGCCAGATCTCCTAGGCAACCAAATTGGCCCAGTTGCAGGGAGGGTAGAGTCACATGGGGTAACCTTCTCGTGTTCGCTATAATGTGGTTTGCTCTCAGTGGGGTGTGTGGCGAGTTGTGCGTGGATGCCGAAGAGAATAGCGTGAAGACTCCACACGCTCTATGTGATAAGATTTGCGGATTGACAGTCTCAGACGCAACTGAGATTCATCCTCTGCCGCCCGGATTGAGGCAAGCCACTATGCCACCACGAGGATTTAGAGCACATTGGGAATTCCAAATTGGGGAGAAAAAGGGGAGAATTAGGTGATGACTTAAATTGATAGTTAGTAACTGTAATCTGATAACAAGTATTAAAAATGTAATGCATTACACCATTTTTTGTGCCTAAGTGTAATCAGATTACAGTAACTAATCCAATTACACCAACTCTGCTTATGGTACACATTCATTTTCATAAATTCACTAGTTTAAAAAAAAACTCAGGATCAGGACTGCAAAATTAACCAAAATGTATTCAAAATCTCTTTATGGCCTAGTGTGATTTTTAAACCACAACATGAGAGCTGCCGTTCCAGTGTGATTTTAGCTTTTATATCCAAGCAGCAGTGAAATTAAATGTTAAATGTACATTATATCACAGTTTAAATCACAAAATCACTATTAGTCAAAATCATTGCAGTATAATTTCGGACCAAGTCGTGGAGGCCTACTTAGGACTGAGGTTTTTATGAGAAGATCAATCAACACCAGTATCAAAAGTATCGATCCGCAGATCCTTATTTTTATTTAATTTCTTTATTAGACAGACATAACAAGATGGGATGAGTGAGCTACAGAGAGAAACATTTGGTAAAGGCAATAGAAAAGAGAGTGAATATAACAATGCTGGACAGGAAAGATAGAAAAATGATAAGGAGAGCAATATTTCAGTGGCAGAGGAGGAGTGCTAGCTGGATGTAATGATGTGTTACAGGAACATGATTAGAAGCAGGAACAGCCCACCTTCCCTCACCACTGTTGTCATGGAGATGGAGGTTCTAGGATGCTGGCACAGAACTCAGTGTATTCTTTTTATGTTGTTGCTTGCCATAAAGCATTTGGGACTGGTGCTGGTGTTCTGTCAAGGACAGGAAGGTCACTGGCACAGAGTCTCCCCTGCTAGAAAGGCCCGGCTATTAGAATATGCTAAACATCTGCACCCCTGAGTGGTCTTTTTCAGTGGACCCTCTATCCAAAGAGAGAACACATGACTGGGAGGCTCAAGTGTTTGAATAAGATAAATGAAGATTATTTAAGTTAATATTCTGGGTTAAATTGAAGTTAAGCAAGTCATAATCATTTTCTGTGGTAATGAACAGCATGCTACAGATGCTAAAATTAAGCAATATAACACAAGCAAAAGTAACGTGGCACTGAATATCAGCAAAACTTTTATTTAGCTGTAGGCACAAAGCTGCAGATTAATAAATAATATATGAATACTTCGAGTAGACACATTTGGACTTTTATAAAACCATTATAGTCCTTTAGCTCTATTCACTCAAATATAACTTAATTCCACTATTGGTTAAGAGATTATTGTAATGATAAATCATCATATTCTTTTCATAAGCCTGAAGGTTGTGATATTGCACCTTTAAAGTGACAGTTCGCCGGCGGGTCATCCCCATCAACCTGGACGAGGGAGGGGGCAAGGGGAGGGAAACAACAACAATTAAAAAACCTGCACTGGGCAGTACCTCCCCTCCCACAAACACCATAATTTATAAAAAGAGGGAAAAGGCCAACGCAGAGCGGCAGCGAGAGAGAGAGGAGAGAGAGATTAAAAAAAAAAAAGCGTACTCGCCGGTTTTCTGATACGCCGTAGCTTGTTCCTCAGCCACTTCTCCACCCTCTACAGGACGACAGCCGCAACTCTCTGGGCAGATCGGAGGCAGTCCTCCCGCGTTCCCAGGGAGTCGAAGGGGCCTCCCCCCGCCCCTGGCAGCGGTTCAACCCCGCCGCGTTCCAGCGGCTAGTAGGGGACTCCCTCGCCCCTGGCAGCGGCCCTAACCGCTCCAGGCGGTCGGCCAGGAGCCCCTCCTCCCCTCGCGGTCGGCGGCCATTCCTCGAGGCGGCTGGGCTCCTCCGTCCCCCGGCAGATGGCCGCGGCTGCTCCGCTGGGCAGTGGCGAGAACTCTGCTACGGCGCATCCCTCTTCCTTCCCGGGTTTCGGCACCAATGTAAAATAGATCAAGGTCACGGGCAAGGAAGAGGCGAGAAACCGGCTTGACATATAAATAATAGGTTTAATGGAAAACTCAAAAGACAAACACATAGGACGACGGACATGTCCGTGAACGATCTCTCTCTCCCATCGCCATCCGCAAGTGGCCTTTATCCCTCTTGACGGCTTAATTAGCCTAATACGGGACCGGGCGTGCATAATCACGCCCCAGTCCCGCCCTCCACCATGCCACACCCCACTTTCACTTTCTTCTTCTTTTGTTTTTGCCGATTCACATTCTTTGTGCATATCGCCACCTACTGAGCAAGGAGGAGAATTTATAGTAAAAAATTATTTAAATATTGATCTTCTCACTCACACCTATCATATCACTTCTGAAGATATTAATTTAACCACTGGAGTCTTATAGATTACTTTTATTCTGCCTTTATGTGCTTTTTTAGCTTCAATGTTTTGATCACCATTCACTTGCATTGCATGGACCTACAGAGCTGAAATATTCTTCTAAAAATCTTCATTTGTGTTAAGCAGAAGAAAGAAAGTCAAACAGATCTGGGATGGCATGAGAGTGATTAAAAGAGAGAAATTTAACTTTAATGTTATGAATGTTGTTTGGATTTTTGTCTGTGTAGTGCTGCCTGCGTCACTTTCTCTTTTTGTTCTGCTGTACAAAAGCAGAATCAAAGCTTAAGTTCGTCTGTGTTGATTTATCTTTTTTATTTATTTGTTTTCTGTTTTATCTGCTGTCAGTTGGACCGGGTCATCTTCTGTGTGTTTCTGAAGTCTGACAAAGAGCTGTATGAGAGGAGGCTGTCTGCCTACTTCCCACGAGGTCTGTCACTCACACACACACAAATACACGTCATGCCTTTATCTGAACGTTATTCTTGGCTTCATGTTCATTAGATCAGATTAAATTAGAACCATTCTTTTACATTTTGTTTAAATGTTGATTTAACTTTCCTAGAATGTTGTCCTCATTTATTTACTTAAGGCCATGTGCCTTAAGAGGAAGCTGTCATTTGTAATTATTTGCAGTGTAAAATTACATAATCACCCGTGTTTATTTACTGTATGCTTTTTAAACAGAGCATAGCCAGTGGTTCCATGCTCTCATCACATTACCGATATGTACAGTTTTGCTCATAAGTTTATATACCCTTTGCAGCTGTAGAGGGCGACAGTTGGGTCCTCAATATAGATATTGAAGAATAAAAACTCAGAATTTGTTTTTGCAATTATCAAATGAGTGAAAGTTTACTGAACCTGTTCTCTGTAGGTTCAATAAGCATCACAAGTCGATAAGATACAATAGTTAGAAAGACAGGAAGTCGAAGTGCAGTTTTACATACATTCCAAAGCAATTCTAGTCATATGCAAATTACATTAAGGGTGTCATTTCTAACATTCTGGCTAACTAGCATTCTAGCAATCATATTACAAATATGGACTGTTTCCGTCTTCGTGCAAACAAAAATTGTTAGCCAAAACATGAATTGAGGTCCCATCCTTGGTTGACACAACTTATGGTCAGATATCAAATGTTAGCTGTCAGTTATGGCTATTTCTTTACGTCAAAGGGTACAAAGAAGAGCAATTAAAATCCTTGGAAGTTGTTTTTGACTATGGCAAAGTCACATTTGAGAAGGCAAAATAACCGCAAATAATTCAGAGACATGATTTATTCAGATATGCAATGGGTATGTGTTATCTTCTTCTCAGGAATAGAGGCTTTCTCCCCAACATTGTTGGAATGCAAGGCCTCACCATCTGTGGAACATTGGGACAGAGCACAGAGAGGGAAAAAAAATGGCACAAAAGAGCACAAGAGAGCACACTATTGTTTATCTAGTTGAAATAAATTCATATTTCAAATAATTGATGACATTTCAAACAATAGATGTGTTGTACAGTCATGGTTACTTTTACAAACCATAAAACAAAGATATTAACAAAGAAATCTACTAAACTAAAATGATGATATCTCTCTCTTTTACATTGCTACTTGATTAATCAAATGGTTCAATAGGGTATGTGATTCATTATGTAATAAAAATAAAAATAGAAATGGAATAAATGCAATACAACATACGATGCACATTCTTCGGAGGGCGGGCTGAATGAGTAAACGCTGTTACTGCACTCCTGACATGGGCCAGACCCTCAGTTACCCCTCATATTACATATTACTTGCACCTTTTAAGAAAAGAGGAACAGTACATTGATTCATATTAGAAAGAATAAGTGTGGATTGTGAAATTTAAGCCACAGGCCATGCATTTTAATTCTAGGCCTTCAGTGTGATTCATGGCATTAAAAAAACACAGTTTCACAATGAATAAAACACCCTATGCCTTTGGGCATCATACATTACGTGGCAGTCGACTAGTAATAACAATTGACATTTTAAAAACATGTCCACACACGAAAGCCAGAACTTGAACGACGCTTAATGCTCAAGCAAGCCTAATTTTAACAGCAGCATGACTGTTTTGTGTCTCCTGAACAGACATTAAAAAATCATAATTTTTCATATGAATCTACCAAGGAGGTCTATAATGCCTGGACAAATCTATCTAATAATATTTGTGATTTAATTGTTGCTTACAATAATTTTGTTTAATCAAGGTACACAGTTATGCTGTGTTCCATTAATGTTGGATGTGGGATATTCCTATTTGATATCTCCGATCATAAATGCTTTCCATTCCCAGATATTCGCAAGATTACGTTTAAGGAAACTAAACTGCAATTAGCTTAGCAATGGTTAGAGATGTCTCCTAGCAACCCAACTCATAAACAATACTGCAGGGCATTTGTGCTTAATGTGTACAATTATCAAAAGAGATTATAATGTTTTAAACACCTGTTAAAAAAGCTTTAATATCATGTAATGCGGAAACAATCTCATTTATCGATATTACTTAATAAAGCGAATGTTTATCAATGTGTGGACATGTTTGTGTGACATCATGCACCTGCATCTCGGCATGTTGAGAGTTTCTGGATGAGCCTAAAAGTTTTAATTCTGACTTAAAGGGGCATTCCATTGCACATTTCCTAGTAGGAAGTTGTAAAATCCAACTTTCCAAGTTTAATGGAATGCAACACTACTTTTCAAAACTTGATCTGACACCGAAAGCTCAAGAAGCCTAATTTACACTTAGAAAACTCCTGATGTTGCTATAAAATGCAAAATGCACTTACCAATTTACTTGAAGTGAAAATCAGCACTTTTTTCCTGTTTCATAAATTAAGCAATCACACGATCACGCAGAACATCTCAGGTTTGAAAATCCATAAGGATCTCTTTCTCAACGGCGATAGCGGCAGTGATGACAGCCGACTCGTCAGCTATAGATCTCGCGCTCTTAAATCACTTAAAAGTCACTTAAATCGTGATTGCGTCACTCAAGGCCAGCTAGAAGGCCTCGACCGGGATATAGCCTAAAGATCACACCCACCAAGAACAAATAAATCAATCTGATTGGCTGATGAATCTGACAATCTTACTTTATAGTTGCTCATTTATTTGCAGTGTTGAGGGATTCGGTGGAAATTCTGAAGGCCTGACGGGGTGGAGCTCAGATTCACGTGTTACTTCTTGCATGTGATTTGTGAAACAGTTGTCACACTTTGCTTGTTAGTCAAGAAACAAATTCGTTTTTCTCTATTTGTTTGTAGATCAATTAAGAGTGGAAAGTGATTAAAAATACATGGTAAAAAGGTGATTTGAGGATGAAACATATTTATATATATTTGTATTTTTACGGCACTATTTTCCCATGTACGTGTTCGCTACTTCCCTGTCCTGATTTTATTTTTATATCAACATGATTAGCAAGGGAGAGTCTCGTGACTCCCCTCAAATCAAATCACATGTACAAAACTTGAATGAACAAATCAGTAGAGGATGCCTCCAAACACATTTTCAACACCTGAACATCCACGGCTGCACCTGAAAGCGCTTTTCGCAGTGAAAAAGGCCAATTGCTTGATCGTGTCATGTGACTTGCTCAAGCCAGATATCAGCATTAATCCTGCATCTGATTTGAAGAAACATATTGAGGTAAATTTCATATTTCAGTTTACTAGATTCTGTGTCTATAACATAGCCTGTAATTTGAGATTATTGGGCTGATATGAGAGATTAATGCAATGTTATCAATAGGGCTGGGCAATAAAATGATTTAGATGTTTATTGGAATAAAAAAAGAGAAGATATACTATATATATCAAGATAAACTTATGAGTAGTTTTCTACACTTAGCCTATGATCTACATCTAGAACAGGGGCGTTTATTACATACATTGTGATAGCAAGAGCACCACTGGTTTGTTGAACTAGATAAAATATAAAAGATTGACTTTTTTATTTCCTGACATCTGTAGCTGCGTGCTGTTTGATTGACAGGCAGTTAATGTTTGTGCGCTAATGCGGGTACGTGACTAAATGGTCAAATACACTTTATAATTCTGCCAGTGCCTGTCTTGATGAAGCATTAATGCAGTCGGTTTGGTCTAAATTTAACATATGTTGTTGGACATATCAAATGTTGGACCTGAAGTGTACATGTAACCGAATAGAGCACTGTCTAGTAGGCTATGATATAAAAAGGCTATTAATCAAACAACAATAACAAGGAAATGAGAATACCACTCACTACCTTTGGCTGAATAACTTGAGAAGCTTTAAAAGTATTAATGTAATAGAATAAAACTGTGGCATTTTTAATAACAATATATATTAATAATATTGTTAGGTTTTTCATTAATAACTCCAACCCCTGATGTAGAGATTGTGTTAATCCGTATAATAAATTACCAGGAAAGTAGCGATGATAAAATAATTTATAATTAGGTTTAGCCTTTATCATTTTTTTTAATGCCTGATAGAAAAGTGTCAATCTTTGCAGAGCAATACTTCAGCAGAACATTCCACCTGTCACAAACTTCAGAAAATTGTGCATCATGCATTATAATGAGAACACAACTATTTCTGGGCTTAAAAGATACAATAATTAAATCAGTGTGGAACATTGTATATCAAAAGGAGGACAATGTGTCCCCCCATGTGCTACTTAAAGAAATAATTCCCACAAAAATGAAAATTCTCTCATCATTTACTCACCCTCATACCATCCCAGATGTGTATGACTCTCTTTCTTTCTTTTGCAGAACACAAATTTAGAGTTTTAGGTCCACACAATACAAGTGAATGGATGACAATATTTTGATGCTCCAAAAAGCACATAAATGCAGTACAAAAGTAATCCATATGACTCCAGTGGTTAAATACATATCTTCAGAAGTGATGATATAGCTGTGGGTGAGAAAATATCAATATTTAAGTCAGTATTTGCTAGAAATTCTTCTCTCTGCCGAGAAGGTGGTAATAATGCATGAAGAATGTGATTCACCTTTTAACCAGTGGAGTTATATGGATTAGACTACTTTTATGCTGATTTATGTGCTTTTTGGAGCTTCAAAAATTTGGCACCCATTCACAAGAGGGGAGATATTCTTCTAAAAATCTTAATATGAAGAAAGTCATACACATTTGAGATGGCATAAGGGTGAGTAAATGATGAGAGAGTTTTCATTTTTCCTTTTTATTATTCCTTTGAAGCCTGATGTGGCTCCTGTACCAAACAAATGCTCTTCCGCCTCTATTGTGCGGGACATGACGTGCCAAGTGACCCTGCTTTTTTAGTGTGTTTTTTTCTTTTTCTGTTTTGCATTGTTTTGAACATGTTTTACGCAAAACACTAACTCTCTGTTGACAGTAAGGGCAATTTAGACATTACACATAAACTGATTTTAATGTCATTCGCACATTCCGATATAAAATAGGGATCGTTGTATTGAAAATAACTTTTTCATCTTTTCATTTCTGTAATCATGTCGCCCTTTTATTTTTTCCATCAGATTCATGTAGTGTCTACAGTATTATAGATTAGTGATATTTTTATTCTTTCTAGCAAACAGCTATAGAAGGGAATGTAAATTACGGTGTGTGTGCTACATTTTTAAATTGCAGCATAGAGTTTTTATTATAAAGGGTCATAGCTTTTACAACTCAGTACTCAATACTCGCTACTCATGAGTACTTTTAAATGTGCTACTCTTTTACTCTTACTTGAGTAGTTTTTAGGACAGGTACTTTTACTCTACTCAAACTAAAAAAAATTAAGAAGAAGCAGTACTTTTACTATTTTCAGTACTCTTTCCATCCCTGCTTGTGACTATACTTTTGAGTATTTTAATGTTACAGATTGGCCCCATTCACTTCTATAAACTTGCCTATTGTAAATGCCTCCCTCTATTCCAGATTTTTGCATTTTTTAAAGAAAAGGACTGGCAAGTCCAAATCATTTTAGGTGGTAATCAGTATTATGACACAAATGCTGTTGATTGAACTTAACTTGTATTGAACCCGGAATATTCCTTTGACATCTGTTTTGCAGCTTCTCAGTACTACATTAAAAACAAAATACTTTATGACCTCTCTTATTTAATTAAAATGCTGAACATAAATTGACATGATAGTATGTAAACTTATGAAGAAATTGGTAAATTAATGAGCATTTGAATGGTTATAAAAATTGGTTACTTGTCTCAATGTCTGTCCCTGCCCCTCCCACTTTAGCTTGCTGACCAGTCAGAGACATAAGTTAAGTGGACAGGTAACTGGTAGTCCTAACTTTGATGTCAACACACCTGTGGAAGACAGGGCACAAACTAATGCAATTTAAAGTTATTCTTTTCATTCAGCTGTTAATTAAGCCATATGCTTGCAGCTTGCACTGCTAACAAACTAACACTGACTACATAAGCATTTTAATTGGAAGCTGTGTTTATGTTGTTAAAAGAAATTAATTAAAAAGCACCAGGCTGACTAATTTAGTATTTCATAGTACTAAATGTTATGTCTTTATTAAATATTCACAAACATATTGACTCAAAAATAGTTCCTCTGATAACAGATTTTTTTAATGCAACATGTTGCATGGACAAACCCTCAGTCTGATATTCATAGTTATAATATAATATTGTTAAGATCTAACACAGCAGCTGCACTCCAAACATTAGTGTCAGACTTGGATACATATTGAATGTATAGTTGTGATTGTTCCTGTTTACAGTATGTGTTCTATCAGCTCCATTAGACCGTTTTTCACCTGCAGATTCACCACCAAAGAGCAAATTATGAAGGGATGTCATAGTTGCTGTGGAAACACGGAAATGTGGAAAAGTTCAACCTGCTTTTCCTTCACATCTGCGTGTCTCGCATTTATCTGATGCAGCCCTGCAACAACTGACGACAACAACAATAACAGCTGCCTGACACCATCTGATTGATTAATATCACCGCGCAGTGTTACATTAAAATTCTGTTGGTATCAATTTCCCAGTGGAATAATATTGCTTTTGCATTTGTGTTAAATTTATAAAAGTGTCGGAATGTACTAACACAATGGTTTACAAAAAAAAAAAAAAAAGACAAAATAAATAAATACATAGAATTAGCAATAAAATGGTTATTATTTGCAAGTGATTCAGAAAGTATACCCTAGCCTTCATTAAAAAAAAATAAAAAAATTGTCTCAAATCCATGCATCTTATAAGTCCATACATGTAAGCTTTATTATGATTAATGTTTATAACTTGTTCCAAGAATAATTTCTTGCTATTTTTGTTACAGATATGATTTGTACTGTGGCTACATTTGAAATTATAGTAGATTTACTGTGTGAATATTGTTTCTAGAGTTGAATAAAATTGTATTAAAGCAATCAAAGGAACCAAAAATTTGTGTCAATGGTTGTATCACTTAACCTATAATAAAAGTGCAGTATTTCTACTTCTTCAATGTACTTTCTGTCTTCCAGTATGATAAAAGGCTCTCATTAAAGTCAAATCCTTTCTCTAAACTAATGGCTGGGGCTGCGCTTAATGCAACTTTCATTAATTACATCGTAAGCCTTCGAGTTAATAGTATAATGTCAGCAAATGGATTCAAAACAGAAATATTGATGCAGATTGATTTTGTTTCTGCATCAAACAAATTCCCTGTCAGAGGAAAGAACTCTTAATTGTCATGTGATGATTGTTTTTCCACCTGTCTCATGCAATTTGAACATCTTTTATAACCATTAAAATAAAATATGAGTCTTCATCTCAACATGCTGTTTTATCTGTGAAAGAATGGAGAGAGAGAGAGTTTAATAAACTCATCTGAAGCTATTTTCATTTTTTAATAAGCGACAGTCAGCTCAGATACTGTCATCAGGAGAGCCTCTCCAAATTATGAGAGCGGAGGGGAAGAAAGGAGCGAATGCGCAAAACAGAGCGAACGCGAGAAAGAGCTCAGCAGAGTAATTATCCTAAATCCAGACTTCATCACCGTCCCATCAGCACTTCTCTCTTCCTTTCCTCCCTCTTTCAATCTAGCTCTGTGGCCCTCTTAGTAAAGTGTTATTTAATTTTCTGTATTGGCACAGTGAAAGCAGCCAGTGCGGGGCTGCTGCTGAAATAGTAACCCTTCAGTGAAGATCACACTGGAGTGCATCCTATTCGCCAGCAGCAGAACCACAGTGAGACGAGAGGGACATGAGAGCTTCTTCTCTTTTTCTCCCCCTTATCTCTCCTTCTCATGCCCTCAGTGCACTTGTTCTCGATAATCCTATCATCTCTCTTCTCTCTCTCGCTCTCTCTCGTTCCCTCCAGCTGCGTTCCCTGTGTTTCATCAGGCTCACAACGCTTCTGCCATTCAAACCGAGCTCGCCATCACTCGCAGCTCTGCCCTTTCATCCTGGTGCTCTTTCAGTTTGTCGGTGTTCACTGACAAAATAACGAGGAAGATTTACTTGATTTTGCAGTTTTTCTAAGTATATACTAATGTAATTAAACATTGATAAATGTAACAAACATTGCAGTTACTACAGTAACTTTTACTTATAAATCGGAGGTAAAATTTTGTCAAATTTAAATGAACGGTTTATAGGAACATTTCACACTTTGATCTTTCCTTACAAACACGTTTAATCAGGCACCACACGCCGTTCTCAGGCACCACACGACTTTCTACTTTCAGACTGTCCAGTGGAACCAGACCGTTGTGCTCTGTTTGAACCACTGCCCCCGGTGGCCAAAGCAGGAAGTGTTGATGCATGTATGTTGCATAAATGAGCACGTGGGAGCTCCATTTTGCTTGTGAGATGTCCACAAAGTGGCACCAAAAGTGAGATGTATTTTTAGTTGTAAATGATGTATATTTGATCAACCCTAGATACGTCCCAACCCCCCAACCCTACTCCTAACTGTCAGTGGAGTAAAAAATGTATCTTAGAGGGAAAATGCAACCTCTCAATTGTGTCATCATTGTTTAGGTGAATGTGATTACTTGTTTATATGGGAAAGGTTAAACACATTTGAATAGAGCTGTTCAGGTTGTAGTCCAAAAACCCAGAAGGTTTTTTGAGCAATGGGTTTCCTCTGGACATTCCTATAGGGTTTTAAAAGGGCAGTTTTGGATTAAATTTTAGTAAAATAAGGGCTGTGGTAAATATTACTTAAAGTACAATCACGTGCTTGTGGTAGTTGTAATACTTCTTTATTTTAGAAACATGGCAGCTTCAAAATTCACATTTGAGGTATGATTGTGTGTAATTTATGTTGTAGATCAAAACATCCACATAAGTAATGTTTACCACAGACCTTCTTTTACTCACAAATTGAAAAACCCCATTATAGGATAATCTAGAGGGAACCCAAGGCAAAATAGCTTTCTAGGTTCACCTAAATTGATGTAATGGCTGAACAGCTTTTTTGATGCAAATATGTCTGGTGATGCTTGTAAGTAACTCAGCAAAATAGGATCAATGTCAGTGTACTGAAACATTCAGTGGCAACATGTCAACATCCCATTATATTATGTTTTATACATATTATTTTTATTTTTTTCAACTTTATTGTCATTGTGCCGAGTACAGGTACAGAGCCAATGAAATGCAGTTGTCTTCGCATATCCCAACTAAGCTGGGGTCAGAGCGCAGGGTCAGCCATGAAACAGCGCCCCTGGAGCAGATAGGGTTAAGGGCCTTGCTCAAGGACCCAACAGTGGTATCTTGGCAGTGCTGGGGCTTGAACCCTCAACCTTTCAATCAGTAACCCAGAACCTTAACCGCTGAGCCGATGACTTACTTTCTTCTGTGGAACACAACAGGAAAGAACTGAATGAATGCCTCATTGGCTGAACTCACAATGGCCTCAATACATTGCAAGTTAATGTATATATGCCCATGATTTAAAAAATATTTAAAAAGTACTATATATTTATTTCTTTTTAATTATGGAATAACTCACCTTCTTGTGGGCAGAACAGAGGCCTCATCTTATTTGGAAAGCCAGTGAGGAAGGAAATGAGTGTGAAAGGAAGTGAGACAGGGTCAGAAGGAGTTGGAGGGGGTGGTTGGTGATGTTTATGAATGCTGGAGGAGATGTTGGCGTGGGGTGGAGGGGCTGCTTGTGAAATGAAAAAGGATCTTTAGTAGAACTTGTGACACTCTACTGCCCTGCAAGATCAATTCACTGATTTACTAGCTGAAAGCCTGTCAAAGCCAGAAACACCAACATTGAGGGGAGTAGAGGGTAAACTGGGTGGAGGAGAGGAGGTGCGGGAGGGGGGTTTGAAACTGTCCTGATCTGAAGGGTTGAAGTCTCCTTCAGAACTGAAAAATGCATCCTTTAAAAGGTAGAAAGGCAACATGGCACTTCCGAATCCAATGTCTAGGTCACATTTCTTCTACTAAGATGTCATATTTTGGTCTGGTTTTAAAGGCATTACGTGTATCCTTCATTGCATTTGGAAATGCGATTCAGCAGTTGGGAGAAAGAATAAACGTGACATCTGAAGGAGTGGTTGAAAGGAGGAAAATTATTTATAAATGTCAAACTAATGAGAATATAATAAGCATTGTGTTATCTCTAGAGCTCACTTAAATTTATTTTAGATCATTATACATGACACCATGGTTCTTTGGAAGCCTGTTTGAAACCATTTTCTTCAGGAGGTACCTTCATACCCAAATCTGTGCTTGTAATGTCTGTGACCGATTTGGTTTGCAGATTTTGCTTCAATTTTCCTGGAAGAGCACAGAGTGAGGCTGGAGATAGGTGACAGCTCTTCTGTACACTGGTACAATTGAATACACCTTTTATTTTTGTTTTTCTCCAGTATATTGCTGCAGCATAACACGAAATGAGAGAATCATTTTTAATGGAGCTCCATCTCCTGAAGAGCTCTGTGGCATCTACCTTACTATGTGTGTGTGTTTTCTCTTTGTTGGTGTCTACTGAAATATTAAAGATGTTTACTGTATTGTATGGGAGTGATGAGGTATTTTTTTCTGTCAGACAAATGTGTAGTGCATTTCTAATATAATATTACTAATATAATATTTAACAATTGCAAGAATCCCAGAGCACATGGAGACCTTTGAAATAAGATTATGTATTTTTGTTAGGCAGTATTTTCATCACAGTCACCATTCACTTCCTTTGCTTCTTTTCTATGCAATGAAAGTGAATGCTGCAAGGCTATTGATCTGCCTAACAATTCCTTTTGTATATTATGGAAGAAAGTCATACAGGTTTGAAACACATGAGGGTGAGTAAATAAGGATTGAATGTTATTTATAGGCAAACTAAAGAAACCCCTTTAACTAAAGAGCAAACTGTGTCAGTTGTTGTGTCTTAAATGCAGTATTTGCAATAAAAACTACTAGATGTTATATGTAGGTATGAGTGCTTTGCCTGTTAATGGAACACTGGGTCATTTATGGGCACAAATGCATGATTACCTATTCACTACTTTATAAAATGATCCATTGTACCTCTGTCCTGTTTGCTTCTATTTGTGTCATCCATCTTCATGTATTTGTATAATGCTCTGCTTTCATAGCACTGAATGCACTCTCACCACTGTCTTTCATGGATATTTTCATTGATCTAAGAACTTCAATGCATTTGCAATTATTGTGGGTATCTTGCATTGTTTTCTTGTTATTATCTTTGGCTTTCTTTTCTTGGCCCAGCCTGTTATGCATGCTCCCAGTTACCTACTCTGGTTATTTGCACTTTCATGACGTGCAGTTTATATATTTGGTAAGTAAGAGTATGCTAAAGAAACTAGATTTTTTACATTTCCGAAAGCTAATATTTGTGTTCTTTTCCCATGTAAAAGATGTTGGAGTTGGCTTTTGTTGGAGAAGTGCTTGGGAAGCCACTTTGAAACTGTAGCTGCACAAGCTACTTCCTTAACTTAAAGTAGTTGAACTACAGTCAAGCTACTCATTTTAAAAGGTAGTTAGCTACAATACAAACATAACGTAGCTTAACTACACTGATGCTATTTAAAGAAGAAAGTAGGTTTGTGTGTGTGTGTGTGTATATATATATATATATATATATATATATATATATATATATATATATATATATATATAACAATTCAATTATATTATTAAATTCTGATTGCGTGAAAAATGTAAATGTTACACTATCGGGCTACTATAGTAAAACCAATTGTTCATTTTTGTAAGGGCTAAATAGGATGTCAACATTACATTAAACATAAATGTATACTTAATATACACTAATAAAGTAGAAAACACCATATGTAATATAACTGACACATAATATAGTTATAAACAGCAGCATTTATGCTAACTAAATATTTTGCTTAAAAAATAGAAGGCAAAGTCCCTTTAAGGCTGACTTAAACTTTATGCCAGGGGTAAAACAAAAAAACGAAAGCTACAATAAATTAAAGCTAAGAAGTGCCTCATGAGTCTTTTTTTATTTTTTATTTCTATCTCTATTTCTATCGATTGCAATTACAATTTGTGACCCTACAGCACTACTATTTGGAAAATGTAGCTCGTTCCTGGAAAAGGTACACTATTGTGAAAATAGCTGAGCTACTGTCACGCTACTGAAAAACTTAGATAAGTTAATAGCGTCACTACTTTTAATTAACGACTCACCAACACGGTTGTGTCTAGAACGTATCCCCCGTTTGCCCAATGTCTCGCGACTTTTTTTGTCTGATGCCTTTTGGTCTAATGCCTTTTAGTCTGGTGCCTTCTAGTCTGGTGCCTTTTCATCTGATGCTGTCACAATGAGCGAGAGCAAGACAGAGACCCAAGAGCAGAGGAACAGTTCAAAGGATTTATTTACAGTAAATAAATTACTGCAAAGTAATAAGGAATCCTCAGATGAGCGCTCCCGTAGGCGACACGCAGCAAACTGGAAGGCAACCACAATCCCAACACGTGGGCAGAGACGAGGAATCCTCCGTTGAAGATTCTTGAGCGCATAGAACATGCGCACAGCAAACTGGAAGGCAGACCAAGGGCAACCAAACAGAAACACGAGACAGGACCAGCTAGGCAGAGAGAGTGAGGTAAGTTTCTTCACACAAAACACATTCAACAATCCAGAAAAGAACATGACTCATGAGGGGATTAAAATAGGCAGGAACAAACGAGGGACAGGTGCTGCTTGTCAGCTGAAAGATGGCATGATCAGCGTTCCCATGGAAACAATCAGTGTCCATTATGTCCATCTATTTCCATGAAAACGCTGATTCTGTGTGCCAGCGGCACCTGAAAAACATCAGCGAGAAAATGTCAACACAGACCAAAACAAACAGAACATGGAGTATGAGTGTCCGCATCTCGACACAGACCAAAACCGAACCATACATGAAGTTAGGATCCAGACACCATGCTCCGGACATGCACAGCAGTAACTCCGGACCCTTGCACTCACACAAAGAACATACACAAAACACAAGACATGGGATGATGATGTCATGCTCCTGTCAGACAAATCCCCAACCTGACAGAGTGACAGGACCGTGACATTACAGAAGAGCGCATGGCGGTAACTCCCATCCGGACCTGTGCACACAACACAAAGACAGGACAAGAAACACAAGACAGACCATTGGGTGATTTTGTCACTGTCCCATCAGAGAAAAACCCAACCTGACAAAGTGGCATGACCGTGACAGATGCCTTTTGGTCTGACGTCTTTTGGTCTGATGCCTATCGGTCTGATGCCTTTCGGTCTGTGCCTTTTAGTCTGACGCCTTTTGGTCTGATTCCTTTTGGTCTGATTCCTTTTGGTCTGACGCCTTTTGGTCTGACGTCTTTTGGTCTGACGCCTTTTGGTCTGACGTCTTTTGGTCTGACGCCTTTTGGTCTGATGCCTTTTGGTCTGATTCCTTTTGGTCTGATGCCTTTTGGTCTGACGCCTTTTGGTCTGACGTCTTTTGGTCTGACGCCTTTTGGTCTGACGTCTTTTGGTCTGACGCCTTTTGGTCTGACGCCTTTTGGTCTGACGTCTTTTGGTCTGACGCCTTTTGGTCTGACGCCTTTTGGTCTGACGCCTTTTGGTCTGATTCCTTTTGGTCTGATGCCTTTTGGTCTGATTCCTTTTGGTCTGATGCCTTTTGGTCTGATTCCTTTTGGTCTGATTCCTTTTGGTCTGATGCCTTTTGGTCTGACGCCTTTTGGTCTGATTCCTTTTGGTCTGATGCCTTTTGGTCTGATTCCTTTTGGTCTGATTCCTTTTGGTCTGATGCCTTTTGGTCTGACGCCTTTTGGTCTGATTCCTTTTGGTCTGACGCCTTTTGGTCTGACGTCTTTTGGTCTGACGCCTTTTGGTCTGACGCCTTTTGGTCTGACGCCTTTTGGTCTGATTCCTTTTGGTCTGATGCCTTTTGGTCTGATTCCTTTTGGTCTGATGCCTTTTGGTCTGATTCCTTTTGGTCTGATTCCTTTTGGTCTGATTCCTTTTGGTCTGATGCCTTTTGGTCTGACGCCTTTTGGTCTGATTCCTTTTGGTCTGATGCCTTTTGGTCTGACGCCTTTTGGTCTGACGTCTTTTGGTCTGACGCCTTTTGGTCTGATGCCTTTTGGTCTGACGTCTTTTGGTCTGACGCCTTTTGGTCTGACGCCTTTTGGTCTGACGTCTTTTGGTCTGACGCCTTTTGGTCTTACACTTTTTAGTCTGATGCCTATCGGTCTGACGCCTTTTAGTCTGACGTCTTTTGGTCTGACGTCTTTTGGTCTGACGTCTTTTGGTCTGAAGTCTTTTGGTCTGACGCCTTTTGGTCTGACGTCTTTTGGTCTGTTGCCTTTTGGTCTGACGCCTTTTAGTCTGATGTCTTTTGGTCTGAAGTCTTTTGGTCTGAAGTCTTTTGGTCTGACGTCTTTTGGTCTGACGCCTTTTCTGAAATAAGCGCCATAAAGCTTTCTATGGCAAGCCCAGAGGGGATAAATATACAATCACACACATACACAGGGAAAATGTACTTTATAAATCCTTTTTCAGACTGTTTGTTTATGTTCACGCGGACCTCCTGTTGTTATTTCGCCGATGTCTACATGACGGGGAAGCAGAGAGAAAGTCAGAATGAGCCAGTATGTCTCTCTGCCATTCTGAACCGGTGTGTGTGTGTGTGTGTGTGACAGAGCTCCAGCTGAAGAGAGGGAGACCTCAAGTACATCATTCGGCCAAAATCAGGTTGTGAACCGAATGTGAGATGCTGCCTTTAATTTACTGTAAAAAATAATAATTTTGGACCCATTTGTTGACTGCGCTGTATGGTGAGACATCATAGAAATAGAAACTATCAAAAATAGAAAGCCCTGATGCTGACGCTCATTGTGTGTCACGGCTGGTTAGGACAAAAACTGATTAACATGGATAAGATACCTTTTATCACGTGTCGCAGCGTTGCATCTGATTAGGACATGGTGTGATGGCTTTTAATCTTCTAGACACAGCCTTTCCAACACTGGTTATGAGTGATTGATAGGGCATTGCTTGGAGGTTACTTATTGCCCTGTGTCAAAAGAGCCCACTCTCAAGTGTCTATGATGTTCTGATCACTAGATATGTGTTTCTTGTTACAATGTAAGGCTATTGGATTTATTCCCCCCATTTTATTTTGGACATTATTTTATTTTTATTTTGTCTAATTGGCAAAGTAAAAAATAAAATTGCTAAAAGAAGCGGTATGAGCAATAATAATAGTGATGCTTGCCTTAGTAAGCAACACTAATTAATGTAAATCTCTGCCACAATTCAGAGTATGCAAATATGTGCTTACATACAGTATATAAAAAGAGCTTGTGTGCTTTTGTTAAATAAGCTGACAGAGTATATTTATACCTTTATAAAAGCATGGTGGCTGATTTTTTTTATTGTTCTTTTAAGGTTTTCAGTGTATGTGTGTGTTTATCCGTGTGTGTGTGTGTGTGTGTGAGCGGACAGTTGTGCTCTCCTCTCACCCACCTCGATTTTATTTTATTTTTATTTTAAATGTTTAATGCATTAAAAGGGCCAGGGTAATGAATTATAATCTTTAATGCAGAGCGCGATCGATACCTCCACAAAATAAATCAGCTTTTTACTGAGAGCGTCAAAGCCTTTAATACACTGGGGGAGAAACAAGTAAGGGAGAGAGAGCAGGAGCGCTTGGAGGGGAGGATGACAGGTGTTGTTGAGAGTGAGAGTGCTTTGGATAGATAGCATTACTGATGCCCATAGTTTAGAGGATGCCTAAAAAGCCTTTAAAGTATCTTCTCCAAACCCTGTAGTGTCAGGAGGTCTGACGAGATCTCATCCCGCAATAGCTGCATACAAGTTGTTACATATGGAAATCTGTTTGCTTTGTTTTAAGGACCCCAAGAGAGAGGCAATCGAGCCCTGATATTTGAAAGAATAATCATTCTCCTTTCAACATAATGAAAGCTACCCTCAGAGGTCCTCTAATTTTAGCCTCAATTCTGGAAACTCTGCCACTCTTTTTTTTTTCCTTCAACACTGGAAGCCTGAGAAATATGCTGTTTTAGGCTGACAATAATTGATGTACAGTGTTTTGTCTAAGATTTTTGAATGCAGCATCTTTATGACATTATTTAAAATGTGGTCTACTGCATGACAATCTCTGATCACAGTGAACTGTGGCACTCAGTATATCATCAATTCATTGATAAAATGGTCTGTGGACTGATGCATTTTGATTAATGTTGCCATGACAACTGCATAATTCATGAATTGTATTAGCGTTCCATTTGTCGTTTTTGAGTTATGATTCACCACAGCCAGGGATTGTCAAAAAAAAATTAAAATGGCCAAACCCACGTTGTTTTAAGACCCCATCATCACCCTTCTTCCCTTCCCTCTGCCTCCCTCCGAAGTCTCAAATGTGTCTGCTTCTTTCCAGTGAGACAGCATGAATTAATCTACTCTCATAAATATCTTGTTAGCATCACTTTGTATAAGACACCCTCATAATCATACTGATAGGAAAGCACTAGGACAGGCCAACCACTGGGAATTATACTGCCACACAGTGGTGAGTATTAGGAACTCTGTACGCAGTTCAAATGTGTGAGTCCAGAAGTGAAAATGCTTCTATTTTGCATACATTTTTGCATTATAAATTAGAATATCAGCATCAAAAGTTTAGTGAAAAGCTGATTTGGAAAATTTACATTTCAGAATTTGCTGTAATGACAGCATGCACTTGAGCTGGCATGGACTTTCTTACTTATTTTAAGTTATAATCATTCTTTGTTCCTAAAGTCCTAAAACTTTTTTTTCTAGGCTTAAATTATTTTTTGAATCACAGATTTGCAATGTGGACTCTAGAACCCAACAATAAAAGTACTTATGGAAGATTACCATACAAATGTGATATAATTCCTTTATTTGTTTATGTATGCTTTATGAATGTTGTATTGTGTATATATAAAAAATTTCAAAATATGGACACAAAATGGACAGTAACAATTGATAATTGCTTTACTCTTGTTTGTGCTCTGAGTCTTGTGGCTTATCAAAACTGGAGTGAAAATCTAAAGGAGAGAAACAGAAAGGAATGTTAATGGTTTGGGGGCTTTATTAAAAGATGATAATGTACAGTATACTTAAGAAATAACTTTAGTTCTATAGACGGACCTTCAGTTCCAGATGAAACACGACTGACATCTGAGTGTTCAGGTGAGATGTTCTCCTCACTCTCAACTAAAACACATACGCACACAGACACACAAGTTTACTTAGCTATATATATATGGACATACCACAGACTTTTAATGTTTTTGTAGTATAAAGCTAATTATAATTGCTATATACTTACCCTTAAAAAATTAAAAAATAAAACCGTAAATTGCATTATTTATTAATCAATTTTTTCCCAGCTATGTACACACAGATTATTCTGAAAACAAAAAACTGAAATAAAGAAATGCATCTTATTTTACATCCCTCAGAAAATGACATGAACGAAATTTCCTTCCAACATTCCTCATCAATCCCATCGTTATCCAATCGTCTCTGCTCATCTACTGTAGTATATACATCTCTACCCTCTTTCTCTCACCTCTCCCCTCCTCACTAAGGCTTTCCTGACTGGGCGTGGGGCTCCCGTCGTGTTCCCAGAGGGCTGTGGAGCCTGCTTGGGAGGAGTGCAGGCGAATGCGAGGTTGTACGCGCTGGTCTCCAGGACTAAAGGATTGTGAAACTCCTCCTCTGCCCCGGCCGAGAGCCCAGGCATGTCTGGAGCCCAGCTTACGGCGACCGGATCGCAGATTTGCCTTGGGTTGGTCTTCTGATTCAGTCTGGGATTTAGCTCTCCTGAGTGGATTTGGTGAGACTGGAGCACTGCTGGGGTCCTGCTCATGAACTGAGGGGTGAAACAGAGAAAGGTGCATTTTACTAAACAAAAATGAAATGTTTTTAGTCTCTCTCTTTAGATATAGGTAGGGTGAATCTCATGAAACCTATAAAGAACTAAACTGTGTTTGGATCATATTTTATCCAAAAGAAAAATAAAGAAAAATACATTTGAAATGATATTTTCCATAAAGAAAATGAAAAAATATGATTTTTTTAAAGATATTCTAAAGGGTTAATTAACGCAAAAATTATTTCATAATTTACTCACTCTCATGTCATCCCGGATGTGTATGACTTTCTCTCTTCTGCAGAACACAAACAAAGATTTTTAGAAGAATATTTCAGCTCTGTAGGTCCTTACAATGCAAGTGAATGGTGGCCAGAACTTTTTGAAGCACCAATAAGCACATAAAGGCAGCATAAACTTAATATATACTACTCCACGTGTTAAATCTATATCTTCAGAAGTGATATGAAAGGTGTGGGTGAGAAACAGATCAATACTTAAGTCCTTTTGTAATATGGTAAATTGTCTGCACTTATATAGCGCATTTTTCTAACCTCAGAAGTTACCAAAGCGCTTTACACTGTGTCCCAATCACCCATTCACACACACACTCATACACCAATTGCGGCAGAGCTGCCATGCAAGGCGCTAGCCTGCCATTGGGAGCAACTTGGGGTTCAGTGTCTTGCCCAAGGACACTTCAGGTTCCGGGAATCGAACCACCAACCCTGCGATTAGCAGCCGACCCGCTCTACCACCTGAGCCACAGCTGCCCCATATAAATCTCCACTTTCACTTTCTTCTTCTTTTGTTGTTGGCTGGGCAGGGAGGAGAATTTATAGTAAAAAAGGACTTAAATATTGATATGTTTCTCACTGACACAAACCGCTTCAGAAGATATGGATTTAAACTGAAGTCTATGAATTAATTTTATGCTGCTTTTATATGCTTTTTGGGGCTTCAAATTTCTGGCCACCATTCACTTGCATTGTATAGACCTACAGAGCTGAGATATTTTTCTAAAAATCTTCATTTGTGTTCTGCAGAAGAAAGAAAGTCATACACATCTGGGATGACATGAGAGTGAGTAAATGATGAGAGAATTTTCATTTTTGGCAGAACTATCCCTTTAAGGACACAATTCCTCCCCAAATGCCCATTACTGTAATGCCAAAAAATTATAATTACTTAATGTGAAAAAATAATAGCTTATTTAACTAGTTAAGTGCTTATATTTCATGGTAGTATGTGTCATATTGCCTTTAATTTATACTGATTATATATGCTGATTTCAATACACAAAATCATTATAATACAGTTATTCTTTAGTTTTATTCTGTAAAAGAAATGTTGTATTAAAGTAATGAGAATCTAAAATTCTCTTAAATTTGAGGTAAAATAAGACCAAGGCATGTTCTTAAAAGGTTTTGTGATATTCTCCCAACAAACACATTTGTATAGAATATTTGTACTTTTTATTTGTCACACCCCAGGACTATATAAGTGAACTGCAAATAGCACAGATGTGTAAAAATGCGGACCACTTTTACCATTTAAATGTACAATTTCCCTTATTTCTCAAAGTCTCGATGGTGGGGGTGGGCATGTTATTTGTTACCTACTCATACACTGTATACACCAGAAATATACAGTTCTCTGCAAAATTCTTAGGCACATAAGTTGTTTCACAACAACATTTGTCACAAGATTGTTATTTATATCTTCAGCTTTAGTGTCAATAGGACATTGTGGCATGGGGACGAGGTCATGTGTCAGTCTGCGGGAGAGAGAGAGAGAGAGAGCGGTAAGGCTTGTCACCTGGTTTATAAGTAACCCTAACATCTGTGTCTTGTTATAGTGATGCAGAGGGAGACATAAAAGGGACGCCGAGTGCGAGAGAGGAGAGAGAGAGAGCAACCTGAAATCTGACGTTCTTTAGATGTTTGTTATTGTGAGTTATTGACGGTTACTGTCGATTGTGTGTAAAAAGAAAGATCAAGAGAATAAATCTGACCTCGAACCTGCTTCGCTGTCTCCAGACTCCTCCATTGCCCGGACAAAGTGTTTTACAGACATATAAATGTTAGACTCCCAAACATTACTTTTGCAAACAGAATAAAATAGAAGTACAGGGAGCCCTGAAACAGATTGCATGACCCCACAGAGCATCATGTCAGTCTGAGATTACATGAAGAGACAGAAGCAATTGAGACAGTCTAAATATATAGAAGAACTGTGATGAATTCTCCAAGAAGCTTGGAACATCCTGTCTGCCAACAACCAAGAAAAACTGTCCAGGTGTACCTTGGAGAATTGGGGCTGTTTTAAAGGAAAAGGTGGTCACACCAAATATTGATTTAGCTTTTTTTTATGTTTACTGCACTTTGTTTGACATTGATAAATAAAAAATAATCATGGCATTATTCCTGAAAACATTCAGACTACATTAAATTTTTCACAAGTGCCCATACACACAATATTAATTAGATCTGCATACTGCACTCCACTGCTTCTTCACATAAATACAGAATTCCTACATCTGGTTGGGATCCAAGAAGGGAATGGCCTAATGTGGTAAGGGAACAGCATCATTCATTGTTATGGGCTTTTGGGGACCTTTTTTGTGTTTTACAGAGTCCAGGGAACCCTGCGGTCTTAACTTATTGGCTCTCTCTTCCACTCTGTGCTGTAATACATCTAATGTTATTACGCTGGCCATATAGCCCTGTGGCTCTCACCAGGCACTGGAGCTGAAGAGGTGAGCGCACCATCTATGGCATCTGCCAGATTTTCTATACTGCCAGCAGCAATAAACTGAGCACGACCTTCTTTGCTTCCACCTTTCGGTTTTATCAGCTTCTTCATGCGGTCTGCTATCCAGTTCGACTTCCTGCAGCCACAAGAGAGTTTAGGTGATTGAAGGGTGGCGAGTAAAGCCAAGTGCACACTATAAGACTGAAGCTCGTTGCCATTTGAAATCTGCGACAAAAAGCCCCACTATAACGTGTCTTTAGCAAATCATTGCAAAAATGACCACAAGACGTTCCTTCTTATTATTTGTTGACATGTTATCAAGAATGAACTCTCACGTTGCTGTGCAGGAGTTTTTGCGAAAATGTGTAAGGTCAAATAAACCCCTTAAACAGTCTTCATTTATGGAAAATGTTTGCCCTTTATAGATTTCGTGTTGCATATAAACATGTTGTATGCATGTCTGTTTACGTTTTGACGTCAATAGCAGACATTAATGCGATTATTTTAAATCTCATGTAAACATGGTTTTCTTGCATTGTCTAAAATTTTAAAATAGGCTAATATTTATAGTTATCTGAGTATTGGTGTGCATGTAAGCACTTATTGATGCGATTAGTTGGGTAAACCATGCAACAACATGACAGCAAACAAGAAACTGTATGTTTTAAAATGTGCACAGGCCAAAGAGTTTCAGTCTTGCAGTGTGCACTTGGCCTATGCTTCAGATCCAGCGAGTCCATGGTGAAAAGGTCTGCTAGAGGCAGATCCTAAAAGCTGACTAACTTTGGTTGTTTGGGTGGACACATGCCAGGCATCACCGGTTCAAGAACCCGATACTGATCCATTATCTTCTCCACCAGCTTCTGCTTCTCCCTGCGCAGCTCGTTGAGTTTGTCACTAAAGCGGAGAGAGGGATGGACAGATGGGAGAGAAAATATGAAGGTTATTCACTGATGCAGGTGCTCCCCTACTGGAAGTTCCACAGTGTGCTTGTGGATGTGTGTGGGTTCGTACAAGTACTCTCTCTGCTGGTTGTGGTGTTGGTCTCGGCTCTCCAGGCTGCTCTCCAGCAGAGCTTTGTTCTCTTTGGCCAGATTCTGGTTCTGCTCAACTAGATGTCGGTTTTCCTCCTCCATGTTTGCCTTCAACTGGGTAAGGAGCTATTACATACATATACTGTATAAATAATAGGGCTGTAATTAGATTAGAATAAGTAACGTCTAGGTTACGTATGTAACCTCTGTTCCCTGATGGAGGGAACGAGACGTTGTGTCGAAGAAGCAACACTAGGGGTCTCTCTTGAGCGCCGAAAGATACCTCTGATCTATGAAAAAAGGCCAATGAGAGTTGGCGAACAGTATTTGCATACTCCGCCTCCAGATACGGATATAAATGCGAGAGAAATACGCTCGTTCATTCAGGATTTTTCTGAGGAGACGGGAGTGTACCGGGCACTTCAGCGGCTCGGCTCAGCGACATGGCCGGGAAGACACGACGTCTCGTTCCCTCCATCAGGGAACGGAGGTTACATACGTAACCTAGACGTTCCCCGTCTGCCGCTCACTTCGACGTCGTGTCGAAGAAGCGACACTAGGGGTCCACTTCAAAACTCGCCATGCGCTGAGCCGTGTACGTGTACTGCTTACACAGAAGCGGGCAGGTATTTCTACGTGCACAGCGACCAACTGTGTTCAGACTGCACATACTCTTCCCCAATGCCCCGAAAGAGTCGTCAGAATCCTTTTGGTCACCCTAGGGGGGAACAAGGTGACGCTCTCAACTAGGGAACGGGCCAAGCCTGGCTGGGCCTCTTTTCTCTCTATGTTTTCTCGGCATAGAGCAAGAGCAGCCGGGGCCCTTACCGCATCGAGGGAAGGGGGTCTTACCCGAATTCCTATTCTTTCAGGGGGAAAAGACCCTGCGGAGGCCACACCCGCCCATGTGGGAAGAAATGGCGCGGTGGTAGATCCAACCTCGAGGAGGGGGGAGTTGCTACAACACGCCGACCGGAGGGCAGCGAAGGACTGCCTAAGGGAGACGCGGGTCAGCTCGCAAGGTGACCGTACCACGGAAATACACACAGGAGGAGTCCCGTAGGAGGCCTGATCTGTGGAGCACCTATTCCAGTAGGGGTAGCCGGAGGTACCTGTAGTGGACTGGGCCGGCAAGTTCCTCCGCTGAACTGTTGCGGGCCCGAGAGGGCTAGGGAGGAATCAACCAGGGACCTAAGCCCTCTGGGAAAGAAGCGCACTGTTCTGCCTCGGAGAGGGAAACGGCACTGGAAACAAGCGATTCACCCGGTCAGATCGTCGGCGTGTACCGAGTTCTACGGGCTCGGACCTGAGAGAACACAGGACGAGACTGACTCAACCCTGAGATTGTAAAACCTCGTAAAGGTGTTAGGTGTTGCCCAGCGCGCAGCTCTACAGATGTCTGCTAGCGAGGTGCCTCTAGCCAGTGCCCATGAGGATGCCACACTCCTGGTAGAGTGGGCTCGAACCCGCAAAGGGAGTGGCACGGCCTGGGTGTGATAGGCCAACTGAATGGCCTCCACCACCCAGTGAGACAGCCTCTGTTTGGAGACAGCGTTCCCTTTCTGCTGTCCTCTAAAGTAGTCAAAGAGCTGCTCAGAGCGCCTAAAGCTCTGGGTGCGTTCCAGGTAGGCACACAAGGCACATACCGGACACAGCAGTGAGAGGGCTGGGTCTGCCTCCTCCCGGGGCAGCGCTTGTAGGTTCACTACCTGATCTCTGAAGGGCGTGGTAGGAACCTTGGGCACATAGCCCGGTCGAGGTCTTAGGATCACATGAGTGTCTGCCGGACCGAACTCCAGGCAAGTGTCGTTGGTAGAGAACGCTTGCAGGTCCCCGACCCTCTTGATGGAGGCGAGCGCGATCAGCAGGGCCGTCTTTAAAGAGAGAGCCCTGAGTCCAGCTGATCCTAGCGGCTCGAAAGGGGATCTCTGAAGACCGGCGAGGACCACCAAGAGATCCCAGGAGGGGAACAGGTTTGGCCAGGAGGGATTTAACCTCCGGGCACCTCTTAGGAACCTGACGATTAAGTCGTGCTTACCCAGGGACTTTCCGTCTACTGGGTCGTGGTGAGCTGCGATAGCGGCAACATACACCTTCAAGGTGGACGGGGACAGCCTCCCCTCCAACCTCTCCTGTAGGAACAGGAGCACAGACCTAACTGCGCACCTCTGTGGGTCTTCTGCCCGGGAAGAACACCAATTCACGAACAGACGCCATTTCAGGGCGTAGAGTTGCCTGGTAGAAGGGGCTCTGGCTTGGTTGATCGTGGCTATGACCGTGGGTGGTAGCCCAGCTAGATCTTCCACGTCCCGTCCAGGGGCCAGACGTGGAGGTTCCAGAGGTCTGGGTGTGGATGCCAGAGCGTGCCCCGTCCCTGAGGAAGAAGGTCCTTCCTCAGGGGAATTCGCCAGGGAGGGGCTGTCGTGAGGAGTATGAGGTCCGAGAACCAGGCCCGGGTGGGCCAGTAAGGAGCCACGAGAGTGACTTGCTCCTCGTCCTCCCTGACCTTGCACAGCACCTGTGCAAGAAGGCTCACTGGGGGGAATGCGTACTTGCGCAGCCCCACCGGCCAGCTGTGTGCCAGTGCATCTGCCCCTAGGGGAGCCTCTGAGCGGGCATACCAGAGTGGGCAGTGGGAGGTCTCTCAGGAGGCAAACAGGTCTACCTGGGCCTTGCCGAACCGTTCCCAAATCAGCTGAACCGAGTGGGGGTGAAGCCTCCACTCTCCTCCAGGCAAGCGTTGTCGTGACAGCGCGTCCGCCATCACATTGAGGTTGCCGGGGATGTGAGTGGCACGCAGCGACCTGAGTCGGTGCTGGCTCCAAAGGAGGAGACGACGGGCGAGTTGCGACATGTGGCGGGAGTGTACGCCGCCTTGGCGATTTATTTACGCGACCGCAGTGGTGCTGTCCGACCTGACCAGGACATGTTCGTCCCGATTTAACGGGAGAAACTGCCGCAGGGCTAGAAGGACGGTCAATAACTCGAGGCAGATGATGTGCCAACGCAGCTGGGCCCTTTTCCAACGGCCTGATGCTGCGTGCCCGTTGCAAACGGCGCCCCAACCCGATCTGGAGGCATCGGTCGTGACCAGGACGCGTCTGGACACCTGCTGTAGGGGTACTCCAGCCCGTAAGAAACAGAGGTCTGTCCAGGGGTTGAATGCTTTGCGGCAGGCGGGTGTGATCGTTACCCGGTGCGTGCCGTGGCGCCATGCTCGTCTCGGGACTCGGGTCTGAAGCCAGTGTTGGAGCGGTCTCATATGCATCAACCCCAGCGGCGCGACCGCCACGGAGGATGCCATATGCCCCAGGAGCTTCTGGAAAAGTTTTAAAGGGACCGCTGTGCCCGGCCTGAAGGCGGTGAGGCAGTTCAACACTGACTGGGCGCGCTCGTTGGTGAGACGCGCCGTCATTGAGACCGAGTCTAACTCCATCCCGAGAAAAGAGATGCTCTGAACTGGAGTGAGCTTGCTCTTTTCCCAGTTGACCTGAAGCCCCAAGCGGCTGAGGTGCCTGAGCACCTGGTCTCTGTGAGCGCATAGTGATTCTTGCGAGTGGGCCAGAATGAGCCAGTCGTCGAGGTAGTTGAGTATGCGGATGCCGGCTACTCGGAGCGGGGCAAGAGCTGCCTCTGCGACTTTCGTGAAGACGCGAGGGGACAGAGACAGGCCGAAGGGGAGGACTTTGTACTGATACGCCTGACCATCGAACGCAAACCGCAGGAAGGGGCGGTGTCGAGGCAGGATGGAGACGTGAAAGTACGTGTCCTTCAAGTCTACCGCTGCGAACCAATCTAGATGCCGAACGCAGGTTAGAATGTACTTCTGCGTGAGCATTTTGAACGGGAGTTTGTGCAACGCTTGGTTGAGAACTCGCAGATCCAAGATTGGTCGTAAGCCACCACCTTTCTTGGGCACGATGAAGTACGGGCTGTAGAAACCCTCCTTCATCTCGGTTGGAGGGACAGGCTCTATCGCGTCTTTGGCCAGAAGAGTCGCGATTTCCGCGCGCAGGGACTGGGCGTGTTCGCCGTGTACTGCGGAGAAGCGGACACCCATGAAGGGGGGCGGGGGCCTGGCAAACTGAATTGCGTAACAGAGTCGGATGGTCCGGGCCAGCCAGCGAGACGGGTTGGGAAGTGAAAGCCACGCATCCAACCTCTGCGCTAGGGGCACCAAGGGGACGATTAATTTTGATGTGCCCGGCGGGGCTTTGCAGCGGGGCGGAGCAGGTAGGGCAGCGTTGGGCGGCGACGGGGCGACCCGCGGCTGAGGTGCTGAGAAAAGACTCAAAGCACTTACCTTGCTCCGCACGCCCGGCAGGGGGCGGGTTAGTGACTGAGGAGGAGGTCCTGGGTAGGTGTCCTATGGACTCGTCGGAACCGGCCGGCCGGGGAACAGTCGTGGGGCTGAAGACGGGTGGTTCGTGTTCAGGGGGCCAGGACTGTTGAGATCTGTGGGCAAAGCGCCGTGAGAACGCCGTTTGCGGGCCAGGTGACCCAGAGACACAGGAAATAGCTCTGTTATTGAGAATGTGGGTACCGCAACCCCATCTAAGGGGGGGCGGCAAATAAAATTGTTTAACAACAAAAGATTCTCCTCCTGGCCCTCCACCGGGGGACGGAGCGGTCTTACCACCTCCGGAGCTAACGTCTGTGTCGCTGGGTCGTCCGACTCAGGACCGCCTGGGAGCCTTCCGGGTCCTCGAGGGAGACCGAGAGACGGGGGGCGTCAGCTTCCTGCGGTGTGCTCGACGCAGGGGCTGAGAGCTGGGCCCGGGTTGAGGTGGAGCAGGTTTCTTAGCCGCAGGGGGACGCCCTCGGCGAGCAGACGGGGCAGTGGCATTGGCGGCAGGTTTGCGGCGAGGCAGGCAGGATGTGTGATATGGCCTCGTCTGCTTCCTCACCGTGGAGAACTGCTGGGCGAAGTCCTCGACGGTGTCGCCGAAGAGGCCAAGCTGGGAGACAGGGGCGTCGAGGAAGCGAACTTTGTCGGCCTCGCGCATCTCGACCAGGTTGAGCCAAAGGTGACGTTCCTGGACCACTAGGGTGGCCATCGCCTGCCCGAGTGCCTGCGCGGTGACCTTCGTGGCTCTGAGGGCGAGGTCGGTCGCTGAGCGCAGTTCCTGCAGCACATCGGGGTCAGGGCTACCCTCGTGCAGATCTCTGAGCGCCTTGGCCTGGTGGACTTGCAGGAGGGCCATGGCGTGCAAGGCGGAGGCGGCCTGTCCCGCGGCGCTGTAGGCTTTGTGGTTGAACGAGGACGCAGTCCTACAGGCCTTGGAAGGGGGTACAGGGCGCCCGCGCCAGGTGGTAGGGTCACCGGGACAGAGATGGATCGCAACCGCCCTATCCACCTGGGGAAATCGCCGTGTACCCGTGGGCCTCTCCGCCGTCAAGGGTAGCAAGAGTGGACAAGCAGGGCTTTTGACGGACGGAGAGCGGGGCTCTCCATGACGACGTCAGCTTGTCATGCACCTCCGGGAAAAACGGGACCAGGGGGGGGCGTGGCTGTGAGCGGCGCCCAGTCCCCAGGAACCAGTCGTCCAACCGTGATGGGTGTGGGGAGGGTGGAGGTTTCCAGTCCAACCCCACCCCGACGGCGGCCTGGGCAAGCATGTCGGACATCTGCGCATCCGCCTCAACCTGGGCGTGCTGGCCCGAAGGCGGCAGCCCAGGGGAGGAGTCAGCGTCAGACACCGCGCTCTCCGATGGAGCGGTGAGCTCATCGGCTTCGAGCTCTAGAGGATAGGCAAACCGGCCCGGAGGCGAGTCGCCGTTACCTCGAGACTGAACGGAGGTCAGCGAGCGTGTCGGGGGGCGGGTGGTCCGAGGGGGCGTACCCGGCGGAGCTCCCCAAATCGCCTCCAGCGCCAACCGCATCGTCCTCAATCCCGTGGGAAGAAGGAGCGATACGGGGGGCGGCAGGAGTGGCGTGCTTTCTGTTGAAAGCGAGCCGCGACCGCAACGCTGCCACAGTCATATTCTCGCAATGAGAACATGAACCGTCCACAAACGCTGCCTCGGTGTGATCGGCGCCCAGACACACGAGACAGCGCCTGTGGCCGTCAGAAGCGGAGAGCACTCTACCGCATCCAGGAACTACACAGGGTTTGAATGGCATCTTTATAAAGACGCGCCCTGAAAAGGGCGTTCAACACCACTGTGTATTGCTCTTTTAGAGAAATAAACTCTTTACGAGAAAATTGCTCTTTATAAACTCTTTTAGACACTGCGCTGTCGAAGCGCTCAGGGGCAAACTGCACGCCGGCAGAGAAGAGAAAAGCCGCTGAAGGTGCGCCGTAAATCCAACAGCAGCAGCGCGTCAGAGGATCAGAAGCAGGGTAAGTTGTGTGTAGCACAGCAGACAGCATTCACACGACCATCGGCTCCGAAGAAAATTACTGAATGAACGAGCGTTTCATTTAGACATATTTATTTTCCTTTACAAATAAAGGATCAGCATTAAAATAATATGTACCAAAGATGTTTGATTGCTACAACAGTCAAGCTTCAATTCTAATTGAAATCCACCATAAATGTTATTTGATTTTTTTAATAAAAGCTTTTTCAATATTTGATTTATAAACAGATTAGAGAAGGCCTTTGTCCATCAACATCTGTTAAACATATTACATTAATCTCATAAATGAATGTGTTAACTAACACAAATTCTGCAAATTCACAAATTTGACATTTAAGTTGAGTATTATTTTACATGATTAATTATTGGTGAAATTGAAACATATAAGTGTCAGTATGTGATTTAATAATAACAAATATATATATATATATATATATATATATTTATTTATTGTTAACGTTGTTTTAAAAAAAATGTAAATTGAAAAATTCTTTCAAAAACTAAAACACAAATTTATATAAAATCATAACTGAGACATTCAGCGCATAAAGAGCCATTATTTTGAGTCACTCTGGCATAAGGTAAAAGGTCTCTTCTTTCTAATGATAAAATTATAATGTTTCTACTCAAAAAAGTTGTCAAGATATATTGATTTAAATCTTGATCTAATTATTTAAATGCTTTTTTAGTGCATAAAGCTCAAAATGTGTTTCTTGGTCATAGTGTCTCACAATGATGGAGCAGGTCACATATCACAGAAATGGTTACTGAAATGCTAATAAGAAGTCATGCACATATACACAGAATTGTCATGATGTTTAGCGTGCATTCAGACCTGATACTGGCTGCTGAGACGGACATTGTTGAGATCCAGCTGCTGGTTGTGTTCTTTAAGGGTACTTAGATCTCCCTCCAGTCTGGTCCGTTCCAGCTGAGCTGCACTGAACTCTGCCCGTAGAACTGAACTCTGAGCCAGTAACTCAGACTGGACCTGAACCCACTCCTTCTGCAGGCTCTGGTATCTACAGATTATCAATAGTAAATGCAAAAAAATTAAAAACAATAATGACATAATGACACGTCTGAAGTTTGCCAATGAACATCTGAATGATTCAGAGGAGAATTAAGTGAAAGTTTTATTCGAGCTCTTTGACATCAACACAACTCGCCGTGTTTGGAGGAGGAGGAATGCTGCCTATGTCCCCAAGAACACCATCCCCACCGTCAAACATGGAGGTGGAAACATTATGCTTTGGAGTTGTTTTTCTGCTAAGGGGACAGGACAACTTCACCGGATCAAAAAGACGATGGACAGGGCCATGTACCGTCAAATCTTGGGTGAGAACCTCCTTCCCTCAGCCAGGGCATTGAAAATGGGTCGTGGATGGGTATTACAGCATGACAATGACCCAAAACACAAGGCCAAGTCAACAAAGGAGTGGCTCATGAAGAAGCACATTAAGGTCTTGGAGTGGCCTAGCCAGTCTCCATACCTTAATCCCATAGAAAATCTGTGGAAGGAGCTGAAGGTTCGAGTTGCCAAACGTCAGCCTCGAAACCTTAATGACTTGGAGAAGATCTGCAAAGAGGAGTGTGACAAAATCCCTCCTGAGATGTGTGCAAACCTGGTGGCCAACTACAAGAAACGTCTGACCTCTGTGATTGCCAACAAGGGTTTTGCCACCAAGTACTATGTCATGTTTTGCAGAGTGGTCGAATACTTATTTCCCTCATTAAAATCCAATTCAATTTATTATTTTTTCCCCTCGCTGTGTGTGTGTGTGCATTACTGTCTTAGTCTCAGGCACATAAGATGTTTCACAAAAGCATACATGGTTATTTATATCTTCAGCTTTAGTGTGTTAATAGGAAATATAAATGTTAGACTCCCAAACATTACTTTTGCAAATAGAAAAGATTAGAATAGAAGAAGAGGGAGCCCTGCAACAGATTTCATGGCCCCCACAAAGCCCCCCACTGAACATCAAGTCAGTCTGAGATTGTATATTGAGACAGAAGCAATTCAGACATATATATATATATATATATATATATATATATATATATATATATGCTCCACTTTTAGCAGGATAAATTATAGGAAAGAAGGAAATTATTATTGATCTGTTTCTCACCTACACCTATCATATCACTTCTGAAGACATGAATTAAGCCACTGGAGTCGTATAGAGTACTTTTATGTACATTGTACGTGCATTTATGTGCTTTTTGGATCTTCCAAATTCTGGTCACTATTCACTTGCATAGTATGGACCTACAGAGCTGAGATATTTTTCAAAAAACTTTGTTTTTGTCTGAATAAAGAAAGTCATACACATCTGGGATGGCATGAGGGTGAGAGATGGCATTAGGTGAACTAACCCTTTAACCTCAGCATTCAGTTTGGTTTGTATCTGTATGTATTGTGTCTAATAATGTGTTGGCAATGTAAACTTATGTAAATCTTGCCAATATATAATATTGGCCCCTTGTTTTCTTCATGCAAAATATAATGTATTTTTTTCCTTTGATTTTGGGGTGAAATCCTGTTTACATGAGATTTACCCTGACAGTCTCTCTTTACATCCGTTCATTCATTCAGCCTGTCATCTAGAAAACAAATGATCAAAACACCAATCTAACCTAAAACACAGTTATCCAACAAATTAAACAAGCTGAATAAATATGAACTCCCTCCTACCAAGCATGTTGTGTATTTCCTTTCATCCTGTTCACCAAAGCAACAGGCTTTACAAACACTTTCACAAGCTGTCACACCATGACAACAGATACTGGAAACTGTGCAATGAATCACACTGTGGTGAAAATTTGGTTAGGTGTACCATCACATCTCTTTGAGAAAGCTCTTTCTGGTGGGTAGCAGTATCACTTCCTCTTTCTTTCCTATGAATCTGCTTGACTGAAACTTTAACCCAGTATTGTGGTCACTTCAATTCAGACTTCTTCTCACCTTTCTTTGTCCATTCTCAGTCTCTCCAACTCCTTCTCGCTGTCCATTTGCCCTTGTGTCACTCTCTTCATTTTCTCTCTCTCCACGCGTATCGATTCTTCTGCCTCCTCCAGCTGAGCTTTTCGCTCCAACAGCTCCTTATATCTAGACAGCACAGCGTTTAGAGCATTTTACAAGCTTGAAATAAAAAGGTCATTAAGTAAACCGTAAATTACTTTTATTAAATGTACAATGTGTGGCAACATACTGTTCCTTATGGAGCAACAATTGACTGATAACATGTTCCATAATATTCTTTTTAGGAATAAAGCTTGTTTTCAACCTCAGATAAAAATTTTGCAGTATAAGTGATGTTGTATTATTCAAGTTAAACACAACATGAAGTGCCATTCACAACCTATTTTACTTAAACTGTGTTCAATATATGTTAAGCTCAATCGACAGCATATTTGATCAAATTTTTATTTAGACTTGTCCCTCCTTTTCTTTAAAAAAGCAACTATCAAGGTTACAGTGAGGCACTTACAATAGATGTGAACAGGGCCACATTTTTGGAGGGTTTTAAGTAGAGGTCAACCGATTGAGAATTTTGCAGATACTGATAACTAAGGTTGTTGAAAAGCCCAATAACCAATGAATCCACTGATACATTTGAAATTAAATTTAAAGAATGTTCAAATGCCCATAATAATGATTTATATTTTAGAGTTGTCGGGACAGCTTTGGCGGGAAATTGCACACTTCCGTCATTCATACGTGTGTGTTTACATCATGTCCATAAATAAAGAAAATAAGGTCCAGCTACTACAGCGTGTGTATGTGCGCTGATAGGTGAGGTAGTAGTTTGAAGCTGAAATCTTGTAGATAAACGAGCGACATTAGCCTAGTTTCCATCCACCTTTCATGCTATTTTGTTATCGACAAAGTGAAAATGCGGAAAATAAAAACTTCTGCTAGTTTCCGTTTCAAATGGCCTTTTATCGATAAAAAGGTGTGCGTGATGACATCATGCCTAAAAAAAGACTTTGTCGCATAAGTTTTTTCATTTAAATTAAATTAGGCAGTTCACTATCATTTTAATTCCATAAAAAAAAAGCAAAAGGGAACAGTTGCCCTTCTGATAGGACTGTAATATTGGTCCTGATGTTGTGCCTATCGCAGGTTGGCACCGGTTCCGACCCGAAAGCGGATCGTCATGGCCCTGTTCAAGCTGGCAACCTGCACCAAGCAGTGGAGGAAACTTTCTGTCTCAATATAAGGACCATTAATCAATGTGTTAATTTTTGCGTTTTCAAAGGTTTCCAAACCATTTTTTCCACGACATTTGATGTATCGACATAGTTTATGCGCTTGAGTTAAATGGAAAAATATTATGTCGACATTTTAGCGATAATGTGCGTTTCCATCAGCTTTATTTTGATGTGCTAAAACTTTTTTCACAAAAAATCCTTGGATGGAAACGTAGTTATTGACCATTGATCATTCAAAAAGGAAACCCTCTGGGGAATCAACCGTTTTCAAAATAAAGAAACCTCAACTGAGAAGAGTCTGCAATCAAAAATGGAAAGAATCAGAGCGCGCAATAAAACACGAAAAAACACTGGACTGGCTTTTCAGAGGTGATAAAAACTCAAGAGATCTTAAAGGATTTCAAACCGACCCAGGGATGGAGTTTTTCTTGCTGGACAGGTAAGATATTTTATTGGACCGATAGTGGGCCAGGTGGCTCTCTTAGCATGGTAGTTCTCTTAGCATTAGCCACTCTAATGGGACATTTAATTCTACTTTAAATTTTATTTATATAACTTTTATGCTGGTAACAATGTCAATCTCTAAACTAGTAACTACCTTGGTCTTTCTGCCTGCTAGCTAAGTTATAATAGTTTGATTTGATCTAATATGACTAACAATCATTATGTCTAATTTCATTGTTGCCTAACTTTTGTAAAGCTACTTATTTTAAAACAACAAGTTTCAATAAGTAAAAAAAAACAGTGGAAGATATGCTACTCACCTGCTTATTAGACATATTTTCAGATATCCGTCTTTTTCTTCCTTTATCTATTTTTTGAGGGGAGGGGCGAGTTTTGATGTCGTTATTAGCATTCATCACCTGTAACCATGGTTACACCGGTACTCCTCAAACCAACAGATTCATCTGCGCAGAAGAGCAGAGTCGAAGCACAACTCACATAATTACCAAAACAATGTTCGTCGCAAGTAACTTGCAGTTTTCTGTTTCAACCGCCCAAAGTTACATAGTGTAGCTTTAATGAGGAATAAAAGCTACACAAGATATGAAGTTGGAGACGCAATGTATGCACTGACAGGACACGTTTCCATATTTAGATTAATTGATTCTCTAATCAAAATAACACCAGCCACAGAGGAACACGGAGGAATAATAAAAAAAAGGCCGATCACTGATTGTTCCAAATAGCAGCTATTGGCACTGATTAATCTGTAAATCCGATACGTCAGTCTACCTCTAGTTTAAAGGGAGAAATGTGAAGCTTATAGTTTTATAAACATTTTCTGTTAAAAATCATGTATTACTTGAGCTGTATTTGATTTTGATTTTGTATGTTTACTAAATCGCAATTTTTACAGATGTTTTAGGGTTTGTTGTCATTACATCGTCATGGCAACGAAGTTGCAAAATTGCCAATAAATTCACACAGAAAAGGTTTGTGAGCAATTTTATCCCACTAAAATCATGTTAACACGCATATTGTTTGTGTCTTCTGGCTATACTTTTGAAACAGTAAGTATTTTAATATTTACAGACTAGCCCCACTTCCATTGTAAGTGCCTCACTGGAACCCATTTTTGTGAGGCAGGTCAAAATCTATTTTTTTTGGTAATCAATATTATTCCACTAATGCTGTTGATTGAGCTGAACTTGTATTGAACCTGTAATATTCCTTTAATGTAAGCGGACAGCCTCAGTTTCACTTGAAGTACTATACCTGGCCTCGACGTCTTTATACTGAGCTTCTAGACTGCGACTGCTGCTTTTCAGCTGACTGTGTTTGATCAGCAACTCTTCAAGCTCCGCCTCCTGTCTTTGGAGTAGAGCCGTCAATCTCTCGTGATCCCGCCTTAAAGCCTCCAGACGCACCATTGACTCCTCCTTCTCCTTGAGCCACACCCTTGCCTCTGCCTCCAGAGCTGCACAGCGAACTTCGCTCTCATTGCAATGTGCCAAAACTGACGCATGTTTGGAACTCAGAGATGCCTGTTCCACCTGAGACAGAAAAATGATGGAAAGGAAATACCTGGATGGCCGGTCTGACATGACTTTATCTCCAGATGTGCAGTCATTATTCAGAAATATCAGACCGCTGGATGCCGGGATTGACCAATCCGAATCAAATGTTTCAGAGAAATTAATTTACAATCATTATTGCTGCATACATTTTTTTAAATGAACTTTTAAATAGCTACTTACCAAATAAGTAAATACATGGACATCTTGTTGTGAGGGACAAATTATTTTATTATCATAATTGTTGAGACCACAGTGATTTGAGAGACAATACGAGTGTTGTCAAAGACAACGGACATTATTCAGAAATATCACCATGAATGTTGTGATTGACCAGTCAGAATCAAGTATTCCAGAGAGCCGCGTAATGAAATGAGAAAGTGTGGTCAGTGAGGTGCTAATAACGAAAGAGCCTGTAAAATTTCAAGTTGTGTGGTTTTATGCTCTGTCAACAGTATGATTGAAACCACTGAATGCCCACCTATTATCAATGCACAACTAATACAGATTTAAACAAATGTAATTTTCTAAAATACATTGCCCTTTTGTTCAGCGACAAGAGTCCATTTTGAGATAAGTTAAATTACGCATTTACCTGTAGTTTGGTGTTGAGGGCCTGTAATTTAGTACAATCCTCTTGCAGCGAGATGGAGTGGCGCTGTAGGGTGTCAAACTGCTCTCGAAGTTGAGTGCAGACTAACTGAGACCGAGTGAGCTGAGACAGCAACACCTCCCGCTCACGCTGCAGAACTGCATTCTGGGATACAACCACAGGCACAGAATTTAGTGGGTGAATCTGAAGTTATTATCCGTTCATTTAAAATGCAATCCAATTCTCTGGACAGCATTAATCATTTTTAATTAAAGACATTTGGTAGCCCTGTGGGGCCAAAAATGTAATGACATTTCAAGGGGTATAATTCTGCATTTTATCTCACCTCCCTTTCTGTATTTATCAGTCTCTGATTCAAGGCCTCCTGGCTTTCTGTGGCAGGCTCTGGTGTTGTCGGAGGTTGTTTGTTCTCTGTGTTGTTTGAGTCTTCTGCTGTACTGAGAAAGTCTGTGGGCCCAGAGCCCTGGTTGAGGTTAACCTTATCTCCAAAACCGACAGTGGACTCCTCAGGGCCTCCTGTCAGTGGTAGAGACTGTCTGTTCGCTACAGTATCTTCTGTCCTTTGTGTGTGAGAGTCAGTTGGACATGAAGTGACCTCTGGACTAGATCTGTGCTGTTGTGTAGCTGCCATTTCAAGCTTGGTCTGCAACTCCTCAAGTGTGTGTTTCAGCTGTGCAACTTGATTGATTAGCTCCTGAGACTGGACTCTCTCAATATCCAGATCCTGGTTGTGAGTGGGATATCAAAGTTAGACAACTGCTGTATCTTACTAGTTTCATCCAGAAACAAGCAATGAGATAATGTAGTCGAGTGCATGCAAGATGGAGGACAAGTCTTCAGGGATAGTTCACCCAAAAAATGAAAATTCTCTCATCATTTGCTCACCCTCATGCCATCCCAGATGTGTATTACTTTCTTTCTTCTGATGAACACAAATTAAGATTTTTTGAAAAATACTCTATCTCAGCTCTGTAGGTTCATACAATGCAAGTGAATGGTGACCAAAAGTTTGAAGTTCCAAAAAGCACATAAAGGCAGCATAAAAGCAATCCATAAGACTCCAGTGGTTTAATCGATGTCTTCAGAACTGATATGATAGGTGTGGGTGAGAAACAGATCAATATTTATTACATTTAAATATTACAGAGCAAGAGTATTACATTACATTTATAATTTTTTGTTTACAATAAATCACAACTTTTAGTTTCACATTCTGAAAGTGGAGATTTATAGTAAAAAAGGATTTATTTCTCACCCAAAGTGATTGCATCACTTCTGAAGAGCTTCAAAGTTCTATCCACCATTTACTTGCATTAAAAGGACCTACAGGGCTGAGATATTCTTCTAATAATATTTGTTATTGGAAGAAGAAAGAAAGTCATATACATTAGGGTTTCTGTTAGCCGGTAATTACCGGTTTTTGATGTCGGCATTATAAATATTAATTATCTTAATCTAGACAATACATTTGCTTCTTTTTCATATTTAGCGTAAAAATACAACCTTCCTAAACCTCACTTCTTTCGATATCTTCAAGCTCGAGAATTTGTAAAAAATGCATTTCCTCATTTCCCTCAGGCGCTACTTAAGCAGGAAATTGATAGGGTATTGGAAGTTAAAGTGACTGTCAGAGGGCTGCCTCCCATATTTACAACATAATTTCTTCAATCATAATGTTGTCAGCATCTGCACCTCTTTCTAAAATAAAGATCTGAGAGTCAGATCTTAATTATATTTTTCAGATGAGGTATGTTCAAAGGCTCTCAGTCGTATACATTCCTGCTCTATTGGTGCCCTTCATTCATTAATACAGTTTTACGTTTTTACACTAAATCTATTGGTCAAAGACCAAACTGATCAAATTAAACCCTGATCTAGATCCTACATGTGACAGATGTCATTGAGCTCCAGCTAATTTAATTCATACTTTTTAGCCATTGAACAGCACTGAACTCTTTATGGGATGCTATTTTCAAGTCTTTTTCTGATATATTTAATGTATCTATTGAATCTTGACCTTTAGTGGCAAAATTTGGCCTTTCTCCCCAAATCATACCTTTGTCTTTCAATGCTGCAATCAAACGCTATGGCCTTCTGCTTGATAATTACCATCCTGCTGAACTGGAAAAAGCCTCCACCAACCCATTACGGTCACTAGGCGCATGACTTGATGCAGTTCATCCAAATTGAAAAAATTAGATTCACTACACTTGGCAACACTGAAATTGTTTTTAGCATTTGGCCACCATTTTTATCATACTTTAAGGAGCAACTAAATTGAATATCAATATTTTATTTACCCATCCTTCCTTAATCACATGAACCTTGGTGACCCTTTCCCTCACCTCTGGCTTACTTATTTTAATGGTGTGCGCAAAGAAACTGGATTTTTATTTTACTATTATTTTCAGTTGAGGTGTTATTTATTTATTTGTATTTATTTATTTTGATTATTGTCATTATCATTTTGTAATATATTGCGGTAAATTGTAGTAAATTGCATTTATTACAATTTATATTTGATATTTGCTTTTAGTCTTTTTCTGTCTGCTTGTCTCGTTGCAAACAAATATCTTCCAGTGACATTTTGTTTGAGAGAATATGCAATGTCTCTGAAGAAATGTCATGTACATGTTTTTGTCACGGATTAAGAAGCTCAGGGCCCAAATGCAGAGTGAAAAATAAAGGTTTATTAAATACAAAAATAAAACACAAAAATCCAACATTAAACTACCACAAGGGGGGGAAATAAACAAACTACCCCGATGGGGAAAAAGGGTAATACAGGCTGGGGCAGGGGGAAACAGGACTGACTAGACTGAAACAGGAACCAGGTGGGGGAAACAGGACCGAAAGGGAAGACTGAACACACAAGGAAGACCGACTGGAAACACTAGCACACAAGACTGGAAACACTAGCACACAAGACTGGAAACAAGACGAACTGGCACTGGACAGCAAACACGAGGAGACTGAAATAGTGGGGGAAATCAAACTGGATAACAGGGGATAGATGAGGGTAATTAACTAATAATAAGCAAACAAGGAGGCAGGGTATGATGTAAGACAGAGAGACACACAGCAATACAGAAACAAGGAGAAGCTGCATGCTCTCAAAAGACACAGACACCCAAATGACATGAGCGTGCATCGCCAAGACAATAAGGCAATATACGTAGAATACGTAGCAATGCCAAACAAAGTGATGCCAAGCATTCTCACACTAAACGAAACCTGAGCGTACATCACATGGCAAAACGCATGCAATGCATGCAACAGGCGACAAAAACAAGACAGGACACCTGTGCGAGAATTCGGCCACACACACACACCCGACACCTTAGACCGAAGTGGCCGAACCCCAGCACAGCATGAAGACATCTTGTGATCCGGGCAAACAACGCTAGCACAATGCGCACCCGTGTTCGCGAGAGACAAATTATTGACGGGAGTGCAAGCTGCCAAGATTACATAAGCGCTATGCACCCACATCAATAAAAGACAGACATGGGGCACAAGTGTAAATAGCCAAGAGAAATTATATGACGTAACCAAATGATTTGTTATTTTAATATTTATTTATTAACGAACAGATATGTGGTAAATTGCTGTTTAGTTTTGTTTTGCCCCATTGTTGAATGTTTTGTAAAATTAGATGTTAATTCCATGACGAACATAAAAAAAATTGGCGCGTTTACAATGCTAAATAAACTATGATACACATCTGGGTGAGGGTGAGTAAATGATGAGAGAATTTTCATTTTTGGGTGAACTATCCCTTTAACTACTACACTCTCAGCTTCCAATATATGGACCACCCTGTGAACACAAATTGACTGTCACAAAATGATTGACTGGCAGAAATCGCCTCAGTCGTCTGATGATCATTTTTTTGTTGCTATTTACAGAGAGTAGTGCTGTCACAAGAGAGTGTGATATTTCAGGGCACCTATTTCAGTTACATGTGGTAACTACAGGCTTTTTTTCTGTGTGCTATTCTGTAAAAAAAGGCTTAGAGCACCTTTAAATACAGTACTGTGAAAAATGTTGCATAGTGAGGATGTCTTCAAAAAGAATGACATAAATAAATTTCATTTACCACTTAATGTCATACAAAGTCCAATAAACATAAAAAAGCTAAATCAATATTCAGTGTGACCATCTTTGCATTTAAAACAGCACCAATTCTCCTAGGGACACCTAGGAGGTTGTTGGCAGACAGGATGTTCCAAGCTTCTTGGAGAATTCATCACAGTTCTTCTATATATTTAGACTGTCTCAATTGCTTCTGTCTCTTCATGTAATCTCAGACTGACATGATGCTCTGTGGGGGGCTTTGTGGGGGCCATGAAATCTGTTGCAGGGCTCCCTCTTCTTCTATTCTAATCTTTTCTATTTTGCAAAAGTAATGTTTGGGAGTCTAACAGTTATATTTCCTATTAACACACTAAAGCTGAAGATATAAATAACCATCTTAAGATAAATGTTTTGGTGAAACATCTTATGTGCCTAAGACTTTTGCACAGTACTGTATACCAAGATGCATTTTAACCACAGCTAATTGAGTTGAGGGTTTTCAGGTAAGAAAACAAATAGAGAACAATTTCTGGTTGAAAAACATTATACAAATTGGTCCATTTCAGTAGTATTCAGCTCCATGGGACCTCCAGGCAAACATAATTCCAAAACTAAGGTGTACTGCAGAGCTGTAGTAATTGCCTTTATCATTCAGACCTTACACAAACACATTGATTCTGCACAGACCTTTGTTAGAGACTCAATCTGGGTCTTGCTCTCAGCGTTGAGTGTACTGAACTGCTGATTTTCCTTCTGCAGCTCCTCTAACTGTACACATGTCTCTTTGAGCAGAGAAAGCTCATGACTCAACTGTCTGTGGGCAGATATAGTGATTGATATACATGATGTTCTCATATGCATGATGTTATTTGTTTCACATGATAAGAAATCCTAAACATGTGTAAGACTTCAGTGTTCTATAATAAAGGTTTGGTTTAAAAAAGGTTAGCTAACCAAAAAATACAATTTCTGCCAATATTATGTACATACTCTCTTGACTTTCTTCCATGGAACACAAAAAAGGGAAATTTTGAAGAATGTTCACGCAGCGCTTTCCATTGAATGAAAGTATGTGGTGACCAGGGGCTACTAAGATCCCAACAGGACCAAAAAGCACTATAAAAGTAGTTCATACGACTCATGTGATGTATTCCAATACCTCAGATGCCATATAGCAGCTTTGCATGAAGAACAAAAAAGAAATATAAGTTATACACTGAACGTCTGGCATTCGGTTACAAGGTACGCAAGAGCCAATGCCTTTTGGTGTCACTGACATAATCATGTTCCTCACACAAACCTAGTGTATGTCTTGAGAAGATTTGGAATATAGCACCCAAGAGATAATTATATATATATATATATATATATATATATATATATATATATATATATATATATATATATATATATAAATAAATAATTTTTTATTAGTTTTTTCCACATAAGAATGAATGTCAGTTTAGATTGGTATGAGTGTGAACTAACGCTTTCAGAGCAAAAGTGCGGCTCTGCTGTATTGTTCGGTACCTGTTTTGTGCCTCTAGGCTGCATGCTCTTTGATTTCCGTGCTCTAGTGCAGAGGTTGTGCTCTCCAGTTGCTGTTTGAGTCTGGCCATCTCTCGTTCTTTTTGTCTTTGCTCACGCCGTTGGCTGTCTAGTTCTGCCTGGCACGCCTCCTTCTCCTGCTCCAATCGTGTGACTTCCAGCAGAGCCTCTTCCCGCCCTCTGGTCAGAGACGCCGCCTCCAGGCTAGAGTCATGCAGTTCAGCTTCCAACTCTTCTTCGTGCCGCTTGGCAGACTCCAAGCTCCGTCCCAATCTTTCGAGGTCGGCTTTAAGGTTTTGGTTGATCAACTCCAATTGATCACCCTTTGAGTCAGAAATGTTTTTGCCACTTTCAGTCAACATGTAAAATAAAAAAATACATTTTCTACAAATTTAGAGGCTAATTATCAACTACAAGTAAATGTAAGTGGTGCTTGCCCATGGAAACCTCAGTACCACATTGCTAAGTTGTTTTGAGTGGTTGTTAACATGTTTCTAGGGTGTTCTGGGTGAATTCTATATGGTTGCTTACAGGCCCAAGTCAAAAGACCTCACCATGATTTTTTGGGCCCTTGATAGGGTTTAAGGTCCTCCTTCAATGTAAATCTATGGGACATTTTACCTGCCAAAAATTATAAGTCTGATTAAAGTAATTGCACACCTTTCCTCAACTAGCCGCAAGCCGATTTCAGGTATCATTCAAGTCTGTTGCACAAACAGAGCAGAATGAGTTATGCATCAAAGTTTAAAATGAAGGGTTGGGCGTTGAAAAATGTGATGCTTGCTTAGCAATGCTTTAAAGGGATAGTTCGCCCAAAAATGAAAATTTTCTCGTTTACTCACCCTCATGCCACCCCAGATATGTATGACTTGCTTTCTTCTGCTGAACACAAAGATGTTTAGATGAATATCTCAGCTCTTTAGGTTCATTCAATGAAAGTCAATGGTGGCCAATATTTTGAAGCTTCAAAAAGCACAAAGAGAGCATAAAAGTAATCCATAAGACTCCACTGGTTAAATATATTTGTTTATAGTTTAAGCGATCTAATAGGTGTGGGTGAGAAACAGATCAATATTGAAGTCCTTTTTTTACTATAGAAACTCCTCCCTGCCCAGTAGTTGGCGATATGCACAAAGAATGTGAATGACCAAAAATAAAAGAAGAACCCTTTGGAGAGAAGAGAGTGATCTCTTTCTCAGCCACACCTATCATATTCCTTCTCAAGACATAGATTAAACCACTGGAGTTGTGTGGATTACTTTTAAGATGCCTTCATGTGCTTTTTGGAGGTTCAATGTTCCGGTCACCATTCACATGCATTGTATGGACCTACAGAGCTGAGATATTTTTCTAAAAATCTTCATTTGTGTTCTACAGTAGAAAGAAAGTCATACACATCTGGGATAGCATGAGGGTGAGTAAATGTTTAATTTTCATTTTTTGGGTGAAACATTCCTTTAAATGCCTATTGTGTTTTAACTAAAAAGAGAAACCTGTCTCACCTTGCGTACCGCAGCCCTCAGTGAGTCTATTGTGGCTCTGAGTGTTTCCCTCTCTCTTTCCAGTGCTGCTCTCTCTCCCTCTAACTGAGCATTCAATGCAGCTTCCATCTTCTGAAACTCCACCTGACTGCGCAGCCGCATCAGTTCCTCTTCCTGCTGCATAGATTCACCCTGTAGCTCCTGACAACAAGCATAGTAAGCAGTTCTTTAGCACAGTGGAGTTTTGGCTTGCTCACTGGGGGTATAAAAACATTAAAAAACATTAAGGCATTATTTCTATAAAGTTGTTTACTGTTGACATTAAGATATTAAGGCATGAACTTTTGTAAAGCTGCTTTGTGGTTTGTGAAAAGCACTATACAAATCAAAATCTGGTTTTGCTTCAGGACCCAGATTTAGACATTGGACATAAATTGGTAACCCAACACAGCGCACAAAATTGTTAAAATTAAACATTGAAATGTATTAATATCACCAAGAATTTATCCATTTATCCTAAATGTGATGAGGGCATGTCACACAATATGTCCATGTTGGCTTCTGCTGGCTAGATTCTACTAAGAGACAGATGTATTTGTGCCAAAATATGGTAGAGGCACAGCACTGGACGTCAACAAACAAAAAATATGGAAACTCGATAAGCCTATTAATTTTGCTATCCTAAATATACATTTATGGTTAATTGCATTGTTTTTTCCCTACTGTCCCGAGCCTATCAAAACAGACCATTTTTGTCACTATCCACTAGATGAGAACCACTGGTTTAAGGCAATCATACAAAGCACCCTACTACAGGGATGGTCACCCTGGAGCAACCTGAGGGCAAGTTCCCCAAAATGAAATAGAGGTTATAATTTACTCACCATCTCATTCCAAACCCATATGATCTCCCAAGGAGATGTTGTAATGAAGATCCCCCTGCATCTTTTAAAGCTTAAAGGAGTCATGACATGGCTTTTTATATTATATTAATATGTTCCTTGAAGCTCACTTATAATATTAGTAAAGTTTTTTGCACAAAGAAAATTTTCCACCCTCATTCTGACCCTCTGTCAGAAGTGTTCGGCTTTGGTGCTGCTTCTCCTTTAAGACATAATGGTAAACGCCCACTGTTATGATTGGCTCTCTGCCCTTGAATGACCTGCTCTCTTCTGATAAGTTAAAGTAGGTGTGTATGTGTTGTTGTCAAGGCAGTCAGATGCAAATGTTTACTACAGTGTGACATCACAATGTGTAGGAAGTAGAGAACGAGTCATTTTGGCAGCTTGGATTCAACAAATGCTCCTTTTACAGTGAGGAGGAAGTTTTGAGTTCTGAAACTTACGGTTGTCTCGTGCACACCGGGCTCTCCCTCACAGTCGGTCACTCGCTCTCACTCACCAGCGTTCTAATCACTCACACCTGCAACTCATCTTCACCTCATCAGATCACGCGCTTATATCACACGTTCCACTTCAGTCAGCGTCTAGCCTTGTTGTAGGCACCCTGGACCTTCTCTCCACGCTGACAAAGGGATTTACTGCTTCTCTGCATATCGCCTATTTGTTCATTGACGCTCTGTTTTGTAATCTCAATATAAGTGACTATATTTACCGAGCATATGGCATGCGTTTTACTCGTATTGACTCAACTCGGGTTTTTGCTGAACTGCTCTGTTCTCCCAAGAATTGTGATTTACATGAAGATTGAATGACCCCCAACTCATAGACATTTATGGATGACTCCTTGCCTGTGTTTCACCACCTTGATTGCTGCACCCCTATGTGTGATTACTGGATTTGTGACTTTGTTAACCCATCATTTGCCTGAAACTCTCTAATGATTTCCTGCTCCTGTGTTACATGAAGATACTCTCCTTTATGCCAGCTTGATGCTGAGGTTCCCTGTTTTGGCTAGTGCCTTATATTATGTTACACTTTATGGATCTATGCTCACAACCATCATCCTGTGTTGATCTGAAGACAATAGCCTAAGACTTTCTGCATATCCTGTGACATTCTGTTTTATCTAGTTACCCGTTTCTCCTGAGTTCACATGAAATAAACTCCCATATCTGGGTTCATCACAGCTCCCATATTGTTGTCGTTACAACAGTATGTTTATAGTACAATGAGCTCTTATATGTCAAAAGATCAAGGAAAATTTGATTCCTCATGTCATGACCCCTTTAAAAGTAATGACCCAAAATATCATAAAAGTAGTCCATGCGACTAATGCATCATATTCCAAGTCTTCTTAAGGCATACAATTTGGTTTTGATGAGAAACAACACAGAATATAAGTAATTTTTCAGCAAAAATCTGGACATCCCTTCTGCGTTCATGAGCACTATGAAAAAAGTCACACGGGTTTGGAACAAAATGAGGTGAGTAAATTATTTTAAAAAATTATCATTTTTGGGTTAACTATCCCTTTAGGTGCCATGCTCAAGGACTGAAAGGTGATTGCTCATGGATCATTCATTGTGGGAATTGAACCAGAACCTTTTGGTGCAGAATGTATTTAAGTGTCAATTTTTCATAAAAGCATTCTTAATCGTTCTCGTTCTTCGTCAAAATTGTTTAACACAGAAATCATTCTGCTAATGTTGCCATGAGGCGCAATAACCAAAATTGAACATGTCTTAATGTTTGAGTGTCAAAGTGAGAAATTGTCTTATTTCACACGGGTCTAGTAACAAAGCTAGGTGTCCTTGTTAATTGCTAGTGGCAGGGGCTCTCTTTTTTAAGTTGCTGTTATCGACTAGACCATTACCTCTCTTTGGGTGGATGTGAAAGAGATTTCACTGGTGCTATAATTAAGAAATCATGTAGTAGTAATTAGATTTTTGTGTGTGATAACAATGGTTCATTACCTCTATCTGTTTCCTAGCCTCCATGAGGCTTTCTGCTGCCTTCTTCAGCCTTTGGTTCTCAGCTTCTAGGAAAACCATCTTATGCTCAGCCTCCAAGACCTTCTTACTCTGTTCTGCCAGTTTGGAGCGCAGATCTTGAGCTAGAGTGCTCTGTCTGTTAGCCTCTTCAAGGGCCTGCTGAAGCTGCTGATGTAGGTTTAGGGTGTACAGAGAGAAATGATCTTCTTCTGTCTCCTTCTCTTTCTGTGTAGTATTCTGGGCTTCAGTGTTGCATCCTAAAGGCTGGGATGTCTCCCCTGTGATGTCTTTCTTATCAAATTCTTTCTCACCCTCAGCCTCTCCTCTCTCTTTGGTTTTCATTTCATTAATACCCTTCTTTTTTCTCTCACTGAGGATTACGCTGTCCTCCTCTCCCCCCTCTCCATCCTCTCTCTGGGCTTTTATTATGTCTCGCTCTCTTTCTTCTTTTCCATCCTGTTTCTCTCTTTTTGTGTCATTTCCCTCACATTCTCCTCTTGGGATTATTTCCCTTTTCTCTTCTTTTCCCTCTGTGACTGTTCTCTCTGCCTCTAGGTCTTCCTGTTTCTGTTTTGTCCTCGGCTCTTCCAGATTTATCTTCAAGCGGCTATTTTCTTTCTTCAGGCACTCCATCTAAGAGTTGAGAGAGAATTGAAAGGACCTGATTTAAAAGTTGAGACAAGGACAGAACGAAAGTACGCTGTAGAAAACCTTTTTGCATTGTCAATATTACTGTCTTGTTTTCTAATAAAAATCGAAACATTCTTAAATTAGGTACAGTTACTTGAGAAACACATTTGTGCAAGATTTAATAGTTTTTTCATGTATTATGCATAAATCCAACAAAAGTTTCAAGCTCAAAAAACGATTTTCTATTGGGGTCAGAAAAATAAACATAATAAAAGATATAATGTTATAATATAACAAATTATTTTTTTTGACTTTTTAAGTATATTTATCTTGTTCTAAGAATGTTCTGATGTTCTACTAGAAAATAAGACAAACACCTTCTTGGAATACTTGATTCTGACTGGTCAGTTGCGGCATTCTGAAGTCATATATTTCAACTTTGATTGGATGTGCCGTGTTTGAAGCCGTAAAATGAGTATAACCTCATGTGACCCCGCGTACACTTGAGTGGACATTGTATTTTGGCATTGCAATACACACACATAACCTATATTCATTTAAACCGACTGATCTCAGTTCAGGAGACTCTGTGTTGTCAGTGAAGGGTTAAACTTTCGACGAGAAATCTAATTAAGTTTTTACTTTCAAACCTGTTTCAGTCGAAAGATTAGAGCCTCTAGTTTCATCCGCTATACCATTTTTCAAATTTGAACGATTTATCATGAAACGCCACGGTGCTAAACACAATGTACACTAATGTGGTACATATTTCTATAGAAATCCTATATTTACTGAGCATTATCACACTGAAAATCAATGGGCTCATTCAAAAGCTGAAAAGCGTTGCTTATAGAGGCTTTATATGGTGTTAGGACTCTTAGGATGAAAATATGGTGCATTTAAAACTGTTCTGAAACCAGTGCAGACAGCACACTGAAGGTTAAATCATTCACTAAATAGAGAGCATCCTATAGCTCTCTATGCAGTGCATAAATCAAAAGTTCAGTTGCAGGCTGCAGATGATGTTTGTACCACTCAACATGTTTGGCAGAAATAGGATAATTGTAATCACTACGTAGATTCAGAATTTATAATGTATAATTTTAATTTAACAACATGGCTGTGATTGGATTATGCTGGCCATTACTTTGATTTAGAATTAATCATTAGCACACACCTGTAACCGAAAATGTTATATTATAATTTAACAAATTGCAACATTGCTTAACTTGTGTAAACAATATATTGGACATTAGTGTCTTTAATCATTTTGCTGTTGTTGCAAAAAATGCAATCACTTGAATCACTCGAGTCATTGCATTACAGTGATTTTTATAAGGGGCAGAGGGGTTTTAGCACTCTGTTTTGCACCTTATTGCATTAATATACCCCTTCTGGGTTATACAATATCCTGATCTCCCTATCTTGTTTAATATGCCTTACTTTTATCCTCCTCTACGTCTAAAATATCTCACCTCTGTCAGTGTGCTTTGAAGCTCTTTTGAGAGTTGATCCATCCGTCTCTGGAGATCTTCAATCACCTTGGGGCAGCTGGCGAGCTGAGCCTACATGAGGGATGGGAACATGGAAAACATGGGAATTTGCACAGTGGTCTATTTGTATCAGATGATGAAACTGGTGAGACACCCTTGACCTCTGACCTCCTGCTCAGCCTGCAGGCGCTCTAGTCGTTTCCTCAGTTCAGCGTTCTCATTTTCAGCTCCCAAAAGCCTCAGTGAGGAAGCTTCATTTACTTCCTCACTCAACGGCTTCAAATCTAAATGAAGGCAAGGCAGACACAGATGTACACAGATATGTATTAAAGGGATAGTTCATTCAAATATTTTGTAATTATTTACAAACACTCATGATGTTCCAAACCCTTATGATTTACAGCAGTGTTTCCCAACCCTGTTCCTGGAGACCCCAAAAAATACACATTTTGGATATCTCCCTAATCAAACACACCTGATTCAACTCAGCTCGTTAGTGGAGACTCCAAGATCTTAATTGGGTGTGTCAGTGTGGTGATGAGGGGGAGGGGGGAGGTGGATATTATGCTGAAGAGTAATATAATTACTCACGTTGACAGTTCGCTGCCTCCTGACTCCTTCATTGCCCAGATAACGAACCTGCTACATTGGTGCCGAAACAAACAACGGAGACAATGTCATCATGGAGTCTTCTCCGCTGGGCGAAGTCATCAAGTCCCTCATCAGCATCCAGCAAACACAACACCAGGCCCTCATGGAGTTACGCCTGGAGCAGGAGCAGCATTTCTAACTCCTGCTACAGGCTTTAGCAAAGGACCGACAGGTGTTCTGGAGCCTGATGGACCGAGAGGGGGCTGCAGCTGTGACCCTGGAAACTGGGACCAAGTGATGATCCCGAGGCCTACCTCGACATCTTTGAGAAGACTGCTGAGCTGTGGAAGTGGCCTCCCGACCAGTGGGCAGCCCGCCTGTTACCGCTAATCTCCAGAAAAGCACAACTACCGGCACAGCAACTTCCTGCCGCCAGTCTCCTCAAATACAAAGACCCGAAGAGAGCCATCATGCATGGTTGGCTGTAGTCATGAACGGAGTCACCAGCGTTTCAGGTCCCTGAAGTTCAGGAAACATGGCCGCCCGTTTGCTTTTGCACAACAGCTCCATGGATGCCGGCTGGAAATATTTTTGCTGGATGAGGGAGCCCGCGGCGCCATGTAGATCGTCGACCTGGTGACACTGGATCAATTAATCTCCCAGCTTCCTCAGGGGATGGCAGAGTGGGTATAGTGCTATCGCCCTGCATCGCTGGAGGAGGCCGTCCAGCTGGCCGAGGACTATATGATGGCATTTCTGGGAGGCAGCGATCCAGAGACTCTTCTTCTCTCCCATACCCTCCCCTTTCCATCCTGTTCAGGCTCCCTTGAGGAACCCCACACAAACCCCTTCCCCTCTCTATGTCTGTGTCTCCCACTTCTCCTGTCTCTCTCCACTCACCTCCCCAGGTTGACCGGACCGCCCCCACGAGTGTGGTAGGGAAGCCTGGGCCAGTCTGTTGGGGCTGCGGGGAAGCCAGGCACTTCCAGGATCAGTATTCTGCAATGGAGGTGGCAACCCTGCTCTGGATCCCTGATGTAGTGTTAATTTCGTCAGACGAGACGAGACTAAATATGTTCGTCAACGACCTTTTTTTCCATGACTAAGACGTGACGATAACGAGACTGCACCAATGTCCAAAAACGCTGACTAAGACTAAATTAACATGCATTATTGTTGACGAAAAAAGACGAGACTAAAATGTTTTGCATAAAATAAAAACTAAGATAAAATCTCTCTTCATTTTCGTATACAATCGTCTCTACTTTTTCATCATGAGATTGAATATTCAGCTGTTACGCCTTCAAAATATTCCGAATGAGTTCGCGCTGTTGCTCTAGTAACGGTTACAGGTCTCATACTCCTGTGGCTGCAACACGAAACTACACGGAGCAAGAACACAACAATCATAGACAGTGGCGAACACGCGACGAGCACCGACGACATGCTAGGTAGAAGGAAGAGGCTCGATATTTGGTCGCATTTTAGGTACAATGATATTGACAAAAAGTCAGAATGTGTCATTATAACTGACGGGAAGCACTGCGGATAAAAAATATCGGGGAAAAACACCACCAACCTTAAGCGACATCTAAAGGCTAACCACCCACACATTCAGGGAAGTTAACTTAAATATACGTCTCATAAGCTAATGCTGATTTTAGGCATCTACGCTGTAAATTAACCAGTTAGCTATGGTGTTGTGGCACATACATTATGCAGGTTATATATTTTATGTAACTTATTTGCTTAATAAAATACTCTTCAGAACAAGTTCATCATTTGTGAATGTGTCTCTTAAATCAGAAAACCAGACACATTTAACAAAGTGAATTCAACAAATCATTCAACAAGTGTATTTTGTCAGGTAATTATGACATTTAACCAATATTTGAGATGTGTGAAACATTATTTGACTGAAATGGTTATCTCAGAATTAATCTCAGAAATAATTTATTTAAAAAAAGACTAAAATGTTTTGAAACTTGACTAAGATATATTGAGTTTTCTTTTGACTAAAACTAGACTAAAATGACGAGACTTTTAGTTGACTAAAACTTGACTAAGATACCTTAAATTCTCTTTTGACTAAAACTAGACTAAAATGACGAGACTAAACTTGACTAACAAAAAAAGATATGTGAATGACTAAATATGACTAAAACTAACAAGGACATTTGGCATAAGACTAAGACTAAGACTAAATTAAAAATAGGTGACAAAATTAACACTACCCTGATGCTCCACAGACCACCCCCGATTGGGCAGAGGTGTATGGTATACCATTCTAAAAGAGGATACCTACCAAGCTAAACGGGTGAGTGTGCGGTGTGTGCACAGAGATATTTACATGTATCCGGTGGTTACCATTGAGATACAATTCAGGGGAAAAATGTATAAAGTAAGGCTGTGGTTAATTCTCGCCTCACCCATCCACTGATTTTGGAAATTAATTTGCCTGATTTTTAGAATTTATTAAGGGAAATATGTATGGATGGGTCCTGTAAAATGTTATCTCTGTGTGATGTGCAATGCTATGGCTAGAGAGGCGATGCCAGTGCCGTCTATGTCTGCTCTGTGACAGAGAGAGAGTTCCCATCCTCGGGCATGTCAGGGATCTCTCAAACATGTATTTGACCAAGTGAGAGTAAGCGATGGTCAACAGTTTCATCCGGATATCGCACTCACATACCCATATTTTTCAGTTATCAAAGATAGGTTGTATCGAGTGACGCAGGACACTCAAACAAAAGAAAATACAACCCAGTTGTTAGTACTGAAGAGCTGTCAGCAAACCCTCTTCATGATGGCTCACCATCTAATACAATGGCTGGCCACCTAGAAACAACACTCAAATGAATAATGGCCCATTTTTGGGTTTTTCAGTTGGTAAATCCACTAGCCACCCCAAAAGCACCATTGTGCCCTCTACTGCTAATCGAGGTACCCTTTGAACGAAAGCTTGGGAGGAGGGACCTTCAAACAGTAAGAATGAAATACAACACATTCTTGATCTTAGAGCAAAACTCTACACTTTGGGTCTGTTAACACATGAGAATTTACTCCAAGCTCAGGAACGTAAAAGTCGCCTGTATGACAGGGGCACTGGACTATGGGAATTCGCACTGGGAGATAAAGTGCTTGTATTGCTGCCTACCTCTATGGAACATGTTTTTTTAAATCATTCAATTAATACATTTTTTTAATTAATATGTATGCAATATGCAATGATCTAAAAATTACAATGCGTAATCAATGTATTATGAGAAGCTGCATTATCAATGTTATTCAGTATGTTACATATTGAATCATTCTTTTATTAATTTAATCCTATGATTATTTAGATACAGTTTAAAAGTGCAGAAAACAGCCTAGTTTGCAGTCTCTCTCTGTGGAAGGCCTTTGTGTTAAGGGAAAATGAATTTATGTAATGCAGAAAGTGGGAGACCTTGGAGATGGTATGCCTGTGTCAAGCGAATGAGAAAGGAGATTTAGATAAGGAACACCACCTGTAGCAGCTTTTCTAGAAAGATTTACAGTCTCTTTCTATCAAACTTTTTAGGGTCCAAAGTGAGGTGGGCATGTGGTTATCGAGATGAGTAGGACTGGTGCCAAGATAATAATGCCAAGATTACCAAAACAGGCAAATGATACATGTGCGCTACTAAGTGCTAGCATTAAGATGAAACAGCAACTTGGGGCCAAAGGTGACCTGCTGGAAAGGAGATGGCAATGATCAAGCTAGGGAGGCATAAGACGATATCGGCAGACCGGTTGTCATGGCCTGAGCCGGGACGAAGGGGTATGTGATGATGGGGGTGTGGTCGTGTATCTGTCTGTGGGAGAAAGTGAGTGATAAGGTTCATCATCAACTGTTTCTTGTTGTAGTGATGGTGGAAGGAGACATAAAAGGCGCACAAGGCATCAGAGCTGCAGAGAGAGAAGCATTTACTCGTTTGTGTGTGTGTGAATACTTGGCCACTGAGTTCCCTTTTTGTTTAAGTTTGGTGAACAACGCTGAAGAGTAATAAAAATGCTCACGTTGACAGTTTGCTGCCTCCTGACTCCTTCATCGTCCAGATAACAAACCTGCTACAGTCAGATAAGGGAGATATACAAAATGAGCAGTGTTGGGGGCCCTTTAGGAAAAGGGTTGGGAACCACTGATTTATAGAATATAGATTATTATGAACTCATACAACCCTTCAGTGGTGCACACATGAGATTAGGCTACATTTTAACGCTTTTATTTTCCATACAAGAAGTGAATTTGTAAGTGAATTCGTAAGCGATGTACGCAGTAGAGCTTTAAAAATTACAACAACAAAAAAAACGTGCCATGAAAGTATCATAAAATTCATCCATACAACTTGTGGCCTATATTACGCACAATAATCCAAGTCTTTTAGGCTGAAATGTAAAGTTGTTATTCACTAATAATCTTCTCTGCCATTGTAGCTTTTAAAGGGACAGTTCACACAAAAATGAAAATTCACTCATCATTTAGTCACCCTTATTCCATCCAAGATGTGTATGACTTTCTTCTGCTGAACACAAACAAATATTTTTGTATTGAGAAATTAACCAAATGTTACACCTTTTCCACTGTAAATCTTGACATGAGCAGTCACCTTGGCAATCACGATTTAGAGATCGATTACATTTCCTACAGCGCCATCTAGCACTCTGCGCATGCGTCAAAGGCACTAGGAAGTGTGATGTGCTTTTGTTTATGTGCTTTTTGGAACTTCAATATTTTGGTCAAATTTCAAGTGCATTGTATGGAGCTACAGAGCCAAGATATTTTTCTAAAAATCTTTTTTTTGTGTTCTGCAGGAAGAAAGAAAGCAATTCACATCTGGGATGGCATGAGGGTGAGTGATGAGAGAATTTTGGGGTGAACTGTTCCTTTAAATTTGAGCGTAAGTGATAGGGTGGGAAGTAAATGTATTCATAAATATATATTACTAAGATAAGAAGGACAGCTGGGTTTAAATATACATGATTGAAGTAATGTAAAATCAATGACCTTGCAATAGAATGAGTCATAATAGCAAATCATGCATAAATGAAACCTACCAATCTGAGTGATATTTATTTCCTGAACTTCTTCGTCAGACTCTAGCTCTAATTGGAGAAAATGTTGATGAGTCACACTTGGAGTGACATCCCTTGAATGAGCCTGACGTTTAAGATCCACCTGTAGACTCATATTCATCTCCAGCAGTTCATCTACCCTCTGTCTCTCCACATCACGCTCCTAAATGCATATAAATATACCCATTTCAAATACATCCATTTTTAATTTTAAAATATGTAATAGTTGAGTCAATGTTGCTGTGTCGCACTTTTTATAGCGCCATAGAGCAACAGTGTTTACAGTACAAATGGTTTACTTATAATTATCTCTGCATATTAAGCTGAGGTAGGTGAATATATTTTAACATCAGAAAGTTACATCTAGCTCTACAGCCACAAATTGTAGCATGCCATTAAAACCTGAAGAGAGTTTATAAAGTCATTCATACACCCTCCATATCCATCAGTTTCTGTCTGAGAAGAAGATTTTCTTTCTCTAGTTCACGCAGAGCAGTGCAGCGTGCGCGAGTGTCGGCCAGCTGCTCCTCCAGTAGAGATTTGTTCTCTTGCAGTGAGGCGCAATACTGCTGCTGCTCCTGTAGGGCATCAGAAAAAACTATAGTTTAACAAACTAAAAAATATTTACTCAAGTTTTTAACTTTTGTTCTACGACACTGATCATTTACCAGAATACATGCCATAAGTAACTAAACATAAGGGCTGTCAATTTAACGCATTTAAAGGTTATGTCACGTGCATGCAGGACATGTCAATTCTGTTGTCATTTACTCAACGTCATATGGTCTTAAACCCATATAGCTTCAATGAAAGCCTCAGTCACCAATTACTTTCATTGTATTGAAATAAGACCTGTATTGAGGCTGTCATTCACTTACATTCTGCACATTCTGGTGAACTTTCCTTTAATTACAAAACAATGTGATACAAATAATTAAAGAGTAACATTAATTTACTCATGACATTTCCAAATGAAAGCACTCAATGTAATTATTCCTAATTATATAGCATAAGTTGTTTTGTTTCAGCCTGGTTTATAGCTATGTGTCTACATTCAGCTGTGTGCGGTACAGCTCCATGCTGCGGAGTCGATGTGTGCAGTTTTTCAGCTCCGCCTGCAGTTGCTCCACTCTGCCTGCACGCTCTCGCAGACAGTCCAACTCATCCTTTAGACCATGACTCACACGTGCTTCCATCTGCAATGCTCGGTTCTGACCCACCAAACACACACAGCACATAAAATGGGATGTTAGCGATTATGGGAATCTGTCCCCACCCAACAATAACAATACGTTTATTAATGATGTATTATTGCATGCTCACTTCCTTCTGTAGTTTCTTCATCTTTTCCTCCATAGTTTGCACTTCTTGCTTATAGTCCAATAGTTGATCACCTTTGTCCTCCCTGTAAATTATTTTGATGTGGAATTATCTTTATAGGGTTACGGGTTTTTGCTACTAGCGCCAACAAGCAGAATTTAAAAAATAACAAGATAGGTCAAGTTTGTCAAGACAAATTTTGATGTTGGCTTGACAAAGCCTGGCCTGAAAGTTTAAAAAGTTTTAAATGCTTGAGGTTTTAAGGTTTAACAGACCTTAAGAACAAAAAGACAGACAGACAGATTAAAGACCCTGTGTGTTTGTTTACATTAAGAAAATTGACAGTTGGAGTTTGAATTAACAAGCATTCCACTGGCCCCTTTAAACATTCCATTAATGCAAGTCTATGGGATTTTGGGGATTTTTTTTTATCACCTTGTTCGGGAAAACCAAAAGTCCAATCAGTTAGAAAATATAGACGTACTTAGTCAAAACAGTCTGGAGGTCTGTGCCAAGTTTGGTGAATGTAGCTTGAAAGCTCTAAGAGTAACTCTTGATTATTTTGGTCTATGTAAAGAGATTTTGTAAATCCCCTAAACCAAGTAAATAGAATAACATGATGGCTTTACAAAAAGGTTTCTGAAACACTCTCCACACCCTCGATTGGTCAGTCAAACTGAATTTCCTACCCCAATCAGACACCATTGGTTGAGCCAATGTTGCTTTGTCAGGCTGGTCAAGATGTCCAAACGAAATGTTTAGATACCGCTACAGAGTCAGAGATGGCCTTTGTTGGACAAATGGAAACAGAGTTGTATCATGGTAACTATGATAGTATGCCTCTCTCTCAAATTGTGAAAAGGGAATCTCTGAGGCAAACTTTAGAAGAGTTATAACAATGTAGTGTATTTTGCAGCTATACTTTTATATTTACTTAATAATAATTGATTTTACATTATACACTAGTGGCCAAACGTTTGGAATAATGTACAGAATTTGCTCTTATGGAAAGACATTGTTACTTTTATTCACCAAAGTGGCATTCAATTGATCATAATGTATAGTCGGGACATTAATAACGTGATATATTGCTATTACAATTTGAAAAGATGTAACTACTTCAAAGAGTTCTCATCTAAAAATCCTCCAAGTGCAGCAATGACAGCTTTGCAGATTCTTGGCATTCTAGCTGTCAGTTTGTCCAGATACTCATGTGACATTTCACCCCACACTTCCTGTAGCACTTGCCATAGATGTGGCTGTCTTGTCAGGCACTGCTGGCGCACCTTACAGTCTAGCTTATCCATAAGTGTCTTTTAATGTCTGCAGAGCCTGAGGATTTTGAATTCTTTGATATTTTGTCCTCCTAGAACTGTTATGGAACAGAGTGTATCCAATCTCACCTGTTTACTGTATGTCATCAAAGGTATTAAAACTAGCAAATTGCGCAGAGCTCACCATTCACACGTCCGATCCTCACATGGCGACAGGTCAATTGTCGACACATGGTTATTTAATGAGTTTGATGTTTTTTCCGATTATAATAATACATACAGTGCAAAATTATTAATGTTATCAAAATGTAACACATCTGATTTGTCTGCAAATTTCAAAGCAGTTGTTCAGTTTTGGTCATAATGCCTACATGCATTGTAAAGTACAGCTTCTAAACTTTAAAACGAGACCTATTTTGTGTTGGTCAAGACTGCAGTTATTAATACTTTGATATGAATCTTTTTCATGTGCAGGCCTGCCAGCAGGCCTTGAACATAAGGGGTTATTATTATTAGTAACAATAATAATGGGGACTTGAGCAAAATGGAAATGTATTAATTTCCACATTGTACAGATAAAACATCACACATGCAGTAATGCAGCCAATAAACTCACAGTTCCTGTTTTAGTCGACGAAGTTTAGCTTTGCTGTCTGCCAGCTGCACAGTCATTCCCTCTGGAGGTTCAAACCCGCTTGACGTGGTTATGTGGGATGTAGATGATTCCCGTTCCTGGTAAAGCTCTGCTATCCTCTAAACATCAGACATACTGTAGCTAATGAATTCATGTAATTCATCCACATCTACTTTAACTGAAACATGAATTCATAGATATAGCCAGATATAAGTTTATCTCTCACCTCCAAGTGTGTGTCATGTTGAGCATGCAGACTCTGGATCTGTTTGGCCATGGAGCAGAAGAGACTCTGCAACTCTGCCCCATTCAGTCCACACATGTCCCCAAACTCCAGGGGAAGCACTGCACTCGGGTCCTGGGTCACCTGGAGCATGATGAATTACTGAGTTAGTAGCATAAATTAGAATAAAATGCTCTTTAGTTTGAGATGATGTGCAGGACTTAAAAACTCTGTGAAATGACTAGTCAGATACCGTTTTCTTTTGTTAGTTGACATATTTCCTACACTGTTAAAAAGTGGTAACCTGCCATTGTTACCTAAACGATCTATTTCTACTTGATTTAACCCTTAAAAATGACTTATGTTGGTGTAACCTAATATGTTAGGTAAATTTTGTCAGATTAAATACAAAATGTAATTTAATAAAACCAGTTAATTTAGATGTTACCGCATGAAAGAAAATTTTTTAGGTTACATAACAAAATGTTTTTTACAATGTTTTCAAACAGGATGTTAAGACAAGACATATCAAAGAGCTTGTCCCTTTTTTAATAGCCAATAACAGCCTTTGGTTTAAATCACAACATATACAGTGTGTATATATATATATAGACATGTACTAAAAGCCTTAAAACTAATATTTGATTGGGCAGAATTGTACACCTCAAAATGAAACATTATCAACAGTCCTGGCACTTACCTCCTGTATGCAAAGGGCAATCTCTGCCTGTGTGTCAATGTCCAAGCACTGAATCTGCTGAATGAAAGTTCCCTTCCTTTCACACTGGTGACAAGAGAAATTAATCTTGTTTTTCAAGATTGCACTCTAATTCATTTTACAGGGTAATATCTGAAGAAAATGCTGAAGATAGTGGTTATGTGTCTCAATGTGTTTACAGTGGTTACCTGCACAGCACAGCCCAGCAATAACAGTAGCAGTCTCCTCAGCTCTCCAACAGCACCCTCTGTTCACATGAGGGAAACCAACAAGAAACACCAACACAGCATATTTACTTTTCATTTATTGTTTAGATCTTTCTTGTTTGTTTGTTTGTTTGTTTGTTTTGGAATGAATTGTTGATAAATATTTGGAGAATAAAACTGTTCCTGTTTTGAATTTATACGAGAGATGACAGCATCACACCTGTCAGGGGATCTCGACCTAAAACAGCAACATTTGGAAGAGGCATCAGCAGCAGCTGCTGTAGATTCTCCTGAAAGAAAAAAAAAACACATGAAAGGAATGTCATCCTAGCCAATACAAGTACGAGGCTTTTAGTAAAAAAAAAAATATATAACACAAATTGAAAAAGTGAAGACAAAAGGGTGCTAGTTCCTTATTTTTGTAGTAAACTAAGTGCTTACTAATCTGAACCACTTCATGCAGTTATGAACCTGTTATTACAGCAGCTTCAGTAGTAATTTAATACTTTTAAAACTACCTTTTGTTTCAAAAATAACTGATGATTCCATGGTACAGTGATGGTATCAGAAGGTCATAACATGGTACTTTGATATCATAGTACTAAATGATTACCAAATTAATTTACATGGTATTTACATGGTAATCCGTTGTACTTTAAAGAATACCAAGCTATTACTACCATGGTACAATATACTTATCCAAAAAACATGATAAAACATGGTAAAACAATGTAAATATTGTAAGTGTATATTGAAGTTAGCTAACACTCTAACAAATCAACAGTGGTCACCTCACTTCCTTCCTCAGTAAATGTCCACACAAACTTGTTAAAAATACTTGTTAACAGTGTAGTTGTTAATCTGCTAGGTTTTTTCAAAGATAAACCTGGAAAGCACACTTAATTTTATCTTATTTAAATTTTGTCAAAAATTATTATCAATACAACAATAGCAAACTCTTATACAAGTACGTATATATATATATATATATATATTTTTTTTTTTATTATTATTGTTTTTTTGCTTAAATTTTCTAATGACTGTATGCTTTTCGTTTGCTGTCATTTGTTCGATGGTAAGATTTTTTTTATTCTAATTAAACCTAATTAAATATTCCTTGCTTATTACAAAATAATGTATGAATCAACAACAGACTTATCACTGTACTCTCATTTTGTGTCAATAACAAATATATACAAATATAATATGTAACAAGAAATTACTGAATATTTAAATGCTCTATTTTAAATGTAAAAATGTCCATAAATAAGTAAACAAAACAAAAAAGGCTGTTATTTTTGTGTGCTTTATGTTAAAATAACAGTGAGAAAAAATATGTCCACAGCAGGACATTTAAAACAAGAAGTTAAACCACAAAGAGAAAAAAAAAAAGAAACTTGCAGCTACAGGGCAGTACATGCTGTTTAATGCATTAGTTACCTGGCCATTCATCCACTGTAATATTTATGTCTTTTAGCTATACTTCTGAAACCATATGTATTATACTGTTTTATGGACTAGCCCAATTCATCTCCATTGTAATTGTCTTACTGTATTTAAAAAAAAAAAAAATTTTAATAAGTGAGGGACAAGTCGAAATAAATGTCTGTGGTAATCATCATTATGTCACAAATGCTGTCTGATGCTTACTCAAATGCTGATATCTCTGCACTGTAGGTCCATACAATGCAAGTGAATGGTGATCAGAACATTGAAGCTCCAAAAGGAGATAAAGGCAGCATAAAAGTAATCAAAAAGACTCCAGTGGATTAATCAATGTTTCTTAAGAGATCCAGTTTTTTTTGTTGAAGAAACAGATCAAAATATAACTAATTTTTCATTGTACACCTTGCCATTGCTGTCTCTAGTCACAATCAAGATTTCAAGCTCGATTGCACTTCCTAGAGCTTGGCACATGTGCAGAGAGCTAGATAGCGTTAGGAAGTGTAATCGAGCTTGAAATCATGATCACCAATTTGACTGCAGATGTGAAGATTTATAGTGAGAAAGAAGTAACTTTTTGGACCGTTTTCACCCAAAACTGATTAGATCGCTTCAGAAGACATGTATTAAACCAGTGTTTCCCAACCCTCTTCCAACAAGTACATATTTTGAATGTCTCCTTGATCTAACGCATTCATTTCTGTATCTTTTAACAATCTGATGAGTTGAATCAGGTGTGTTAGATTAAGGAGACATAACAAAATGTGCACTGTTGGTGTGCCTACAGGAACAGGGTTGGGAAACATAAGATTTAACTACAGATTGATTTTCAAATTGATTACTTTTATGCTTCCTTTAAGTGCTTTTTGTAGCTTCAAAGTTTAGGTCACCATCCACTTGCGTTGTATGGAACTACAGAGCTGAAATATATTTCTAAACTCTTAATTTGTGTTCTGCTGAAGAAAGAAAGTCCTACACATTTAGCATGGCATGAGGGTGTGTAAATGATGAGAGAATTCGGGTGAATGTTCCTTTAAAATATCAAGTTGTCATGACTTTATAATAATTGTCTATTTAGATTGAGCCTGTCTAAGAAAGTTGTATCAAATTAGGAGTTCTTTACAAACTGTTCCAATATTTTGGGCAACATCTCATTTTCTCTATCAGAAACTATTTATTTTATTGAGAGCAAAGTGCTTGTTGTCTTACATTGCTAACATCACATGATTACTTATACCATGAACACTCATGAGACAAGAAAAAACTTAAAATGCTATCGTAAAAGAAAAACTGCATCAAGATGCATAAAAAAATACAATTATCAGGCAATTCTTCTGTACTTTTTTTTTGCATAGTTTATGTGATCTAAGAATCATTTTAACAAAGCATACTGATATGACTGATGGTGTAATTCAGTACCTGATAGTATGATCTCAGGTGTCGATTGAGGATGGAAAAATTCTGGACTCTGAGAATCTTGTCGTCACCCACATTGTGGTAAATCTGCTCTACTTTTGGATTGGGATCACTATTAAAAAACAAAACAAAAAAAACATAAAAACAAAGAGCAAATACTGGCATTAGCTGAGTCATTGTTGTAATGTCCTCAATGACTAATGAATTGTTCATTAGTTTTAAACAACCACCATTATTCAAAACAACATTGATCTAAGTATATTTATTCTATCTTACATGATCCTCATGACTTCATTGAGGTAGACTCCATTGGTAAGCTTCAGGTACAGTCTTACTGCATTCTGGGAGTTAGAGTTTACCTCCATGTACTGCTGGGTAAATGATCCATTCTCTTCATGGACAATACCCTCAAAGAGATGCACCTTAAATAAAACAAAAACATCAAGAAGATGGAACCGAGCACGACTCAGTTGTAAACCTATTCTGTGGAGACATAGTTTAATTTCGACACTAAAATCTAAATAAATAATTTATATATATATATATATGTTGACCAGTGTAAAATTAATTGATGATCAAACGGCATTTCTGAACATCTTTTATAGTTCTACTATGTTTCTGAAGGGATTTGTAAAGCTTAAAAAAATAAGGATGAACAAAGAGCTGATAATCTTTATTTCTTGAAATCAGATACACCTACCCATGTAACAAGTGCACTTCCCATAAATTCTTCTAATATTTCCGTAAAGTTTTGGTCCATCTTCCTGATCACTTTAATTTGTTAGAATCGTTTAATTAACAGACTTGTATAAGTACATTCATTATGATAGTAGTTCTCTGGACAATAGACTACAGCCGTTTAACTGTTAGCATCTTTGCTTTATGTGCCTGTCCCTTCATTCTGTCACAATATTCACACTTCGAAACCACCCGGAATCTAAAGTAGCCTTGTAGCAAGTTTGTTCCCCTTAAACGTCCTCATGTCAGCATGACGCCTTTGACGCTCGTGTTTCCACATAGAACACAGCAAAACCGCAACATTAGGGCTGCGTCTCAAACCCTTTTAAGCTGCCTACCTAGACTGCATTTTTGGCATCAGGCGCGTGCAGACCTTATTCACAGAAGCGTTATTTAAAAAATAGAAATTATAATAAATTTGATGGGAATGAAACGAGGCTGTAAGCAGGGATGGACCGGTAGCGTGTAGTGGACTTTTAAAATGAGGATGCATTTTATTTATTTATTTATTTATTTATTTTTTTAGGCCAATGTTAATGCATATTTCAGTTACATTTGACGTTTACTTCGTTTTCAAGTTAAATCCATTCATAAATCTGATATATCACAATATGTAAACAACAACAACAACAACAAAAACTTAGGACTATTGTTTGTATGTTCATGTATGGTTTTCACTGATTAAAATAGACACATAGGCTACTTGCATATGTATACAACTATCTATTTTTCCAAAATACTTCAAGAATGGCTGCTTACACATATGTAACATTTACACTCACTGAGCACTTTATTAGGAACACTTTATTACATTTTTGATGATCTAATCAGCCAATCATGTGGCAGCAGTGAAATGCATAAAATCACTTAAAATTACAGGCATGGACTCTACAAGATCTCTAAAGTTGTCCTGTGGTATCTGGCACCAAGACATTAGCAGCAGATCCTTCAAGTCCTGTAAATTGCGAGGTGGACCCGCTGTGGATCGGACTTATTGGTCCAGCACATCCCACAGATGCTCAATCGGCCTAAAATCTGGGGAATTTGGAGGCCAGGGCAACATCTTGAACTCTTCATGAAGTTCCTCAAACCATTCCTGAACAATGTGTGCAGTGTGGTAGGGTGGTAGTTATCCTGCTGAAAGAGGCCACTGCCATCAGGGAATACCGTTGCCATGAATGGGTGTACCTGGTCTGCAGCGATGTTTAGGTAAGTGGCACGGGTCAAATTGACATCCACATGAATGGCCAGACCCAGGTATTTCTATCAGAACATTGTCCAGAGCGTCACACTTCCTCCACCAGCTTGTCTCATTCCAACAGTACATTTTTTTACCACCACTTCCCCAGGTAAACGACACACATGTACACGACCATCCACGTGATGTAAAAGAAAATGGGTTACATCAGACTAGCGATATTCTTCCACTGCTCCAAGGTCCAGTTCATGGGCACTCTTACCGGTATGTGCCTACGCAGCCTCATATGCAGCAGAGTGAATGCACTGTGTGTTGTGACGCATTCCTCACTTAAGCATCATTAAAATGTACTGTGACTTGTGCCACAGGATAACCTTGTTGCCCTTGCACATTGATGAGCTTTGAGCACCCAACACCCTGTCACCGGTTTGTGGTTTGTGGTTTGTCCCTCCTCGGACCACTGTCTATAGGTTTTCACCACTGCTGGTCGGGATCACTCCACAAGCCTTGCTGTTTCACAGATGCTCCGACCCATTCATCTGGCCATAACACTTTGGCCCTTGTCAAAGTGGCTCAGGTCTTTACTCCTGCCCATTTCTCCTGCATTCAACACATTGACTAAGAGAACTGATTGTTCGCTTACCATCTAATCTACCGAGACCTACCAGTCACTTTGGATAAAAGCCTTTGCCAAATGAATAAATGTAAAATGTAATGTAAATGTAAAACCCAGTGAAGAGACATCTATCCCCCACAGCCTCATTGTCATTCCTGTCAAAAATCAAAGATGTCTCTGTTTTGAATAAGGTCTTTTTGGGTGCCCTTACCAAAAATCTACAGTTCTGGCAGAATTTGCAACAATTAGCCACTAATTATTTTCACATGCAAATGAGCTTGTGATTCACCACAAATGTTCGACTGGTGTTTGCAGCTCTTTACCTGTAGTGGTGAAACTGCAGCAAAACTTTGGCAATAATGGACAATTTGCGGCAATTATGTGACAAATTTGCCCTGAACACTCGATTTTTGTAAGGCTCGTGAAGCCGCATGTCAGGTTCCCATCACTCTAGTTTAGTCTTTTCTTCCATTAAACCCTGTCGTCTAGGTAGACAGATCACTAGGATTTTGGACACAACCTATGTGTATGAGCAACATATGAAAAGAGAGTGACAGTGAAATTTGAAAGAATTTGGGCTCCATCTGGTGGGTTACTGTAATGGTTTAGTGCACTGGCAAATCCTCTGACAGTTTGCAACCATTATATTTGTTCACTATAATGGCAATTTACCTTTTGGACAAGCAGAGCTGTTGTCAGGGGGAAAAACATGGAACAGGACATTCCTGGTCACAGGTGCCAAACAAACCAGAAATAACTGGATATTGGATGTATAAATTATTGTGTTGCAGTTGCATTTATTGTGTTGCCCTATGTGCGTGAGTGCTTTGGCAGCAGTCATAGTATTACGTGTCATCAAATGGATAAAGAGATTTCAGGTGTAAGGACAGGACACCCAACAATATGGCCTGCCTCAATCATTCAGCATAAGCCTATTCATCTCTCTCTCTCTCTTTCTCTCTCTCTCTCTCTCTCTCTCTCTCTCTCTCTCTCATTTCTTTATTGACAAAGGAGGAAATTAATGGAACATGGCATAACATAACATGTTCATGCAAGTGTAAAATAAGAAACACATTTTGGCACTAAAGAGAAACCAAAATAAGGGGCCCCTCATAATAAGTTAATGTCTCACCAAAATGACCACATACATCACAAATCACTTAAAAACTCTTTATTTTTCGCATGCATTCTGCAATTTCAGCTCACTACTTTTATCTAGTTAAGCAAAGCAGAAAGCAGAAAAAAACATCTACAAACAGCATGTGGGGTATTACACAATTTCATAGTATAATTGATGAAAATTGTGCTCCTTCCTTATACATCTTCAATTTATAAATAATTGTCATGGAAAAAAGTTTTTATATTATTAGATTTTAAGCATTCTGAGAGGTTACTGCTTGGATACACTGAGTACCTTCTTTAACATCATGTCATAAAAGTAACAATTTTATTGAATACTTATGATTATTTCTACCTTTTCTGGATGATAAAAAACCAAGGACAGTTGTAGAAATGTCAGCACTCATGTGAACATGTGCACCCATGGAAGATCGTGTCTAGATGGTTAACCTTGTTCTGCAAAACTTGTAAGATTCACATTGGCTGATTCCAAATTTAGAGTGCTGCAGTGGGACTGCACATAAACAATGTATGAATGTTGCAAGACTTTTCAATGAACGAGGGTTTCAATCTAGACACGACCCTCATTATAAACAATTACATAAAGTAATTTAGCTTGGGGGTGTGGCTGGCTTTTCTGGGGCCGGAGTTGCAGCTCCTGCCTCTGGGTCCATGGTTGGGGTCATAGCCGATTCATCGCCCACCTGAGCGAACTGGATTATTTTCATCAACTTTTTTTTGGTCTCCAACAATGTCTCCTTCACTCCCTTCTCCAAGATGTAACCCTCTGTCTCGATCTCCACATTCTCCTGTCCCAGCACACCCTCCATTGCAGTGTGCAGGTACCGCAGACTCATCAGCATGGTCATCTGAGGCCCAAACAGAGATACAGGGGAGTGAGTTCAAACTTAATGTAACACTTTACATTAATGTTAATTCATTTACAAATGCATTATACATAATCAATAAGCGGTTGTAACAACGTGCATAAAGTAGTAATTTCATGCAATACCTGTCAAATAATGAGCCATTTATCCTTGCATTTTATAAATGCTTAGGAACATTTATTCAACATTAGTTACCTATGACTACCTTAATGTAATTTTGACATGAAGATTTCATAAGGATTTGCCAACATTAGAAACCTATGTACTGTACATAAAATTCCTTATGGTTTAAAGTTCATCAGGCTTTATTTTATTATATATTCTGTGAATTAGCATGAAGACCTTAAATTATTTTTTTTGCAGAGGAATTTAGGCAACTAGGACTAAGATAGTCTATTTTTGATGCATTGTGACATAAATCATGAATTAGGGCTTTTCATTTTTTTAATTAATATGTATGAATATGTGTATTAATCATTTATAACATGTATGTTAAAATGCACACTATTTGGCAAGTATTTTACATTACATTTTTACATTAAAGCTGCCCATTTTATGTTGTTATAACTGCACATCAATTATTTATAATGCATTTATTAATGAATTATTAGTTATTAATGAACCCCTTTATAAACCCTTAACAAAAGGAACATTAATGTAGTGTTATCCATAAAATATTTTCTTAAAATCATTGCCAAAATAGCTCTTCTTCTTAAAGTTTAATTTAACTGTTTCTGCGCCACTAGCATCACCTATCGAAATTGCAAATAAAATAACTTTTTTTAAACTACACTCCCACTGTCTTCCATTGGTCAACAAGCAGTTAGTCCTGCCCCAACACACACCATTGTTAAGCCAGTGTTGCTATGGTGGGCTGGTCAGGATGCTCAAACAACCAGAGCAAAGTTTTGATTGACTTTCAATCACTTATTTTGATTCAGTTATGAAATTAAGGATTTAAATTACTTTCTTCTCTCCTAAATTACACACACATTTGACTGTGTGTTTCAGCATCTAATAGTAGGCTACTGTAACTGAGATATACTGATAATATCTATTGATATCATACTATGTCTCAAATGCAAATCTATTTTTGTTCCATGGTGGCAGAAGAACTAGAGTCGATCTTATTTGTTGACTGTCACAGCAGCATATGAGAACAGATTAGTCACACAGTAATGTTACAAAAGCTGTTATAAAAGCTGAGAGCGTGATGTGGTTTTGGGTGCGAGTTATTTTAAATAATGTAAATGAATATTGACACCCCTGCTCACCACTGCACTGCAAGCAGTTCTGGAAGCGTATCAATATTTAGTGTCGAGCGTGTGAATGGTTCAATGTGTTGAGCACATTAGATAATACAATGAGTTATTCAAGGTCAAAGCTTAAAACTATGAGCTTATTGGGGGCCCACACAAAACATTCCTCTAATGTTGGTTCTTCGATCTTTTTCATCACAGCTATGCATCTGATGCAACTGACTCATACAATCACATACAGAATCAGATATTACAGCTATATTACAGAAACTTTACAGATGTTAATCACAGTTACACAGCATTCTAGAGTCAGGATTTTTCTGTAATACAGCCCATGAATCTTAAGTCAAGCCAAGTCAACAGTCATGACTGAAACTAACATTCTGCCTAACATTCAGAATGTTAGTTTCAAAAGAATGCCATAAATATAGAATCTAATTGGACAATAAACATCAGTGATCTGGGCAAAATAGGCCAGTAATGAGCATATAGATTACAAAGTAGAATCTAATGTGAATATAAGACTGTAAAGACTGCAGTGATCCCACTTTATATTACGTGGCCTTAACTACTATTTATAAACATTAAATACATTCAAGCCTATGTATTTACAGTGTAAAGGATAAAGTTAACAGTGTAACTACAAATATAATTAAATGCAAGTACTTTAAATGTAATTACAATTTAACATCATGTATGTACACAATAAGTACATTGTGTCAAATGGTTAAGTACATAGTAATTAAGGCCATCTAATATACAGTGGGTCCACTGTAATGCCCATATGGAAGACTATATATAATCTAGTATGGAATCTAAGTCTGTAATGACTGTAATAACAATATAGATGACAATATAGAATCTGTCTGTAGTTACTGTAATGACGATATATGTAGATGACAATGTAGAATCTAATATAAAATCAAAGTCTGTAATATATATATATATATATATATATATATATATATATATATATATATATATATATATATATATATATTACAGACTATGATTTTATATATATATATATATATATATATATATATATATATATATATATATATATATATATATATATATATATATATATATATATATATAACAATGTGTAATCTAATATGGAATCTGAGTCTGTAATGACTATATTGAGTCTGCAATATATATATTGAGTCTGCAATATATAATATAATATAATATAATATAATATAATATAATATAATATAGAATCTAAGTCTGCAATGACTGTAATGACCATATAGATGACAATATAGATATAGAATCTAATTGGACAGTAAAAAAAACCCTGTAATGATGATTCATTCATTCATTCATGGATGGTTTAACACTGACACCTACCTGAAGAAAGAAAACAGACAGAACACCAGGGCCAATTGTGTTCATTAAACCCATGTAGTAGCTGACCAGAGCCTGGCGGCAGCCTCGATTATAAAGGTTCAGCTCCTCAGTCTGATATTCGTAGTTGTAATGGGCAGCATTGTCCAAGAGGCTGTACTGGATGCAGGGCCGGGGGGAGGCTGGGTTACAGCAGCTGAATGGAACGCCATCCACGAGATAACGGCCGTCCACATTGCTCCTCACACGACTGTATCGGAAAAGTAGAATAGACAGAAAAATCCATAGACTAAATGTATATATTTAGGATTAAGATTATATATTATGGAATTATGTCCATAAATGTCATAGTTTTGTTGCACCATTGATTGATTTCTGTGTTTTACTCTCCTTTTTTTGTTGTTGTCTTGCAATGACTTTGTAATGACCAGTTCCATGCACACATGCAAAATGTTATTTGTGAGTATTGGGGGTTGACCTTTCTGTTCATCTGATGTTGGCATGTGACCTTTGACTTCCTATTTTGTACTATGACATTGTGAGTTCTTATTAACCTTGAAAGTAAAGGCTTTGGAAAGTTGTCCTTTTGTTATTTGAATAACTTGTTAATTCATTTACATTAAAATGTACATTTATTAATTTAGCAGACTTTCCTAACCATTCATTTATTCAATCAGTGGTTATTAAAAGCAGCATTTTGAAAAACCACTTATAGTTTATCTTTGATATGTCACTAAAGCATATAGTACAGATCTTTTTTTTTTTTTCTTTTTTTTTTTACTCACTCTTTCACTTCTTTGGATGTAAAGTCCAGGTAACGGCTGCTGATCCACTGCACCTCAAACCAGTCCCTGTAGTTGGTATTGCCACAGCACTGGAACTCAATCTGTAAATGGTCAATAGTCTCCTTCTGGAAGCAACGGCCTGGTGTGTCTGTGTCCTGTAGAGATACAGTGTTTACAGTAACATCAGAGAGAGTAACTACTACACAGTAAAAAGTGTTTGTTTTTGTTCAGGTAACCTAAAAATGTGCTTCATCCAGTAACGTCTAAATTAGCTGTCAAAACAAGTCAAAAATACTAATAAATTAGACTAAACTAACCTGACAAATTAGGTCATATCAAGTAGAATAGATCCATGAGGTAACAATTGACGATTCAATAAGATATAACAGTGATATCAAATGACTTAAAATTGAAGAACTTCAATTCAAATCCCAAAACCCTTTTGATTTATTTTGTACTGTAATTATAAACTTTATTTTGGGCTTTATTATGTTGTCCTATGTGTGTTTTGTCAATAATCTAAAATGTGATTCATGTGGTCACATCTAAATGAACTGTTCCCCATCTGTCGCTTCGTGTCGAAGAAACGAAACAAGGGGTCTCTCTTGAGCGCCGGATATACCTCTGATCTATGAAAAAAGGCCAATGAGAAGTTGGCAGACAGAATTTGCATGTCCCGCCCCTGGACATACGGGTATAAAGGCAGGGAAATGCGTCTGTTTCATTCAGAAATTTTCTTCGGAGCCGATGGTCATGTATGCAGCGAGCTGCGAGTCACACACACCTGTTCCTCTTACCTCTGTATTAAAATACGCTCGTTGACTTCCGTCCGGGCTCGAGGCAACAGCGGCTCGCCTCACAGCCAGCCTGCCTTTCCTCTTGAGCCCCACGAGCTGGATGAGCTCGCTGCTGCATCGGAGAGCGGTCCGGCATCTGACGCGGATGACTCGTCTGGGCTGCCGCCTTCGGGCCAGCACGCCCAGGCTGAGGCTGACGCCCAGATGTCCGACATGCTTGCCTGGGCCGTTGCCAGCGTGGGCTTGGACTGGAACCCTGCGTCCTCCCCACAGCCGGAGCGGCCCACAGTACACGGCGATTCCCCAGGTGGACAGGGCGGTTGCAATCCACCTATGCCCCGAAAACACCGCTACCTGGCGGGGTCGACCTGTGCTCCCCTCCAAGGCCTGCAGGATGATGTCGGCACTGGCCACTAAAGCCTACAGTGCCGCCGGACAGGCCGCTACCGCCCTGCATGCCATGGCCCTCCTGCAGTCCACCAGGCCAAGATCTGCACGAGGATAGTCCTGATCCCGACGTGCTGCAGGAACTGTGCTCAGCGACCGACCTCATCAACCACGAAGGCCACAGTGCAGTCACTCAGGCAGGCGATGGACACACTTGTGGTTCAGGAATGTCATCTGTGGCTGAACTTGGTCGAGATGTGCGAGACGGACAAGACACGCTTCCTCAACGCCCCTGTCTCCCAGTTCGGCCTTTTCGACTCAAGTCGCTGCGTGCCACTCACATCCCCGGCAACCTCAACATCACGACAATGCTTGCCCAGTGGGGAGTGGAGGCTTCACCCCCAGTCAGTCCAGCTGATTTGGGAACGGTTCGGCAAGGCTCAGGCAGACCTGTTCGCCTCCCGAGAAACCGCCCACTGCCCGCTCTGGTATGCCCAAACAGATGCTCCCCTTGGGGCAGATGCACTGCGGGACTGCGTAAATATGCATTTCCCCCAGTGAGCCTTCTTGCACAGGTGCTAAGCAAGGTCAGGGAGGACGAGGAACAAATCACTCTAGTGGCTCCCTACTGGCCCACTCGGGTTTGGTTCTCGGACCTCGTACTCCTCGCGACAGCCCCTCCCTGGCAAATTTCCCTGAGGAAAGACCTTCTTTCTCAGGGACGGGGCACGCTCTGGAATCCGCATCCAGACCTCTGGAACCTCCACGTCTGGCCCCTGGATGGGATGCAGAAGATCTAACTAATCTACCACCTGCTGTCGTAGACATGATCAACCAAGCCAGAGCCCCTTCTAACAGGCAACTTTACACCCTGAAGTGGCATTTGTTGGTGTTCTTCCTGGGCTGAAGACCCAAAGAGGTGTGCAGTCAGGTCGGTGCTCTCCTTCCTGCAGGAGAGGTTGGAGGGGAGGCTGTCACCATCCACCTTGAAGGTGTATGTAGCTGCTATCGTGGCCCACCACGACGCAGTAGATGGCAAGCCTTTGGGTAAGCACGACTTGATTACCAGGTTCTTAGGAGGCGCAGCTCTTTGTCTGCTTCGGTGGACAGCGGAAAGGGAACGCTGTCTCCAAACAGAGGCTCTCCAATTGGGTGGTGGACGCCATTTCATTGGCCTATCGCACCCAGGCCGTGCCACCCCCTTGCGGGTCCGAGCAAACTCGACAAGGAGTGTTGCGTCCTAGTGGGCACTGGCCAGGGGCATCTCCCTGGCAGACATATGCAGAGCAGCGGGTTGGGCAACACCTAATACCTTTTCGAGATTCTAAAATCTCAGGGTAGAGTCAGTCTCGTCCTGTGTTTTCTCAGGTCCGAGCCAGTAGAACTCAGTAACACGCTGATGGATTGACCGGGTGAATCCCTTGCACCTAGCGCCCTTTCCCTCGGCTGAGGTAATACCGTGCGTTTTTTCTCCCAGGAGAGCCCACTCACTCGGCTCCCTTGATGACTCCTCCCTAGCCCTGTGGGTCCACAATTCAGCAGAGGAATTCGCCGACCCAATCTACTGTGGGTACTAAAATCTACTCTGTACTGGAATAAGTGCCCCACGGGTTAGGGCTCCTACGTGGACTTTCCTCCTGTGTGTATTTTCCGCGGTACGGTCTCCTTACGAGTGGACCGCCGTCTCCCTTGGGCAGTACCCGTTGCCCCCCGGGTCTTTTCCCCCTGAAAGAATAGGAAACTGGGTAAGCCCCCCTTCCTACGATGCGTGTAAGGGCCCCAGCCGTTTTGCTCTATTCGAGAAACATAGAGAGAAAAGAGGCCCGGCTAGGCTTGGCCTGTTCTCAGGTTGGCAACCGTCACCTTGTTTTCCTGTCTAGGGTAACTATAAGGGTTCCGATGACTTTATGGGGCATTGTTTTGATGATATAATATGACTTAACTCAACTACATTAGGTTACTATAATGAAAGTAATTTTTAAGGACAAGATCATATAGAAATATCACCTTAAAGTAGCAACTGAATGCAACCCATTTTTTACAGTGAAATAAAAATTATTTCACACTGTAGTACTTTGAAATGTCAGATTTTTACACGCTGAAACATTTTTCATGTGTCCCATAAAGTAAATGCTGCTTATTATGCATATGTAACAAGATGATGGCAATAACAGAAAGAGAGACATCTTTAAAGTATGAGCATTTGTATTTTGATTGTATTTAGATGGTCATGAAACCAAAATGACCATCAAACAATGCAATTTATTTATAGCTATCTAGAACTGACACCTGATAGCTGTTAAATAAGCCCCTCCTAAAATTCTATCTGTGCTTCTCCCAAACCTTGTAGAAACGGATGCCATTCTTCAGCCCGATTTTCAGAGACTCCTCCAGGCTGGGCTGCAGGGCATAGCTTAGAATCATGGCGACCATTAGCAAGGAGGTGAAGAATATGGAGACGCAGAAGAATGGAGGAAGAAATGTCTTCCAGCGTGGGAAGCGAGAGGGGTCCAGTGAGTCCTGGCAGACTTTACCAGCACAGATGTTGATGCCCACTGATGCTAGTCCCACTGCCATCAGCAGATTTGGCACAATGTGGATGTCCATATTGTGCATCACCTGTAGAGTGTAAAAAGGGTGAGCATTTGTTATTCAGTAAATGTCCTCTTTTATAATCTTTAGCAGTTATGTTATATATATATATATATATATATATATATTGAAAAGTAGCACTGTATGTATATATTTTCTTAAATTCTTTCCTCTATGCTTGTTGTTACTCAGTGTCAGGTTTTTTATTCATGATTTTTACTGTCTCCATTATAGATACAGTTATTGGTGTTCCCATAGAGGACCTTATCTGAGTGCCAATCTACAGGATTATGTAAGATTATTCCTCTTGACAACACAAAGCTTAGTCCTGTTAGGCTTATATTGACAGTGTGAAGGGTAAATTACAGTTTAATATACATTGTGCCCTGATTCTGATAACTAACCAATATATAATACCGTTTACTAAACTTGGATTAGTAACCATGATAAGTGAGTACATTTAAATAACAATGATGCCTTCAAAACTAACGAATGCCATTGTCACTGTCCTGCAGATAGTTTTGGTTTTGGAAAAATTATTATAAAGAATCTATATTAAAAAATGAGTCATTTCACAGTGGCAACACAAGGCATAGAAAGACTAATTTGCATGATTGCAGAAAGGTATTAATTAACAATGTGCAGACAGTTCAGAGTCAACTGTGTTTGATTTGTATGTGTACACATTTTTGATTATCCTTTCACAAACCTTTAATGGCAGACACACTATAGCTGGTAATTCATTATGTGTACATTTATAGGTAGTTTTGGATACATTGGTTCTTTTTCTGTTCAGATGAAACATCTCTACTTAATTTTTACATTTCTAAAATAAAAGTTTTGTTACCTCTGATCTGCGATGTAGCTCGGTTTTGAGGAAGACTCCCATTGCAAAGGTGATGGCTCCAGAGAACATAGCTACCCAAGAAAGCAGCCAGACACTCTGGGCCAGACGCACCCTCTTTTGGAAGGGGAACTTTAGTTTCATCAACACCATGCTGCTTAAAAAGGTATTTTAAAATGGGCATTGTAAATTTTAGATTGAAAAGTGAGGTTTGATAGAGAGTTCAAAGTTGTATGCACAGCAGTATCCAGTTCAGTAAACAATTAATATTTCTCAGATAAATTCCCATTAGTCACAATTATGTCAGGCTGTGAAAAAATAAAAAAGATTCCAAATAATTCTAATGCGTGGACGTGAAACAAAAACATAGTGCCTTGAAGCTTGATTTAAACTTAAAAATTAGGTAGTTTTCAAGATCATCCGATTTTACATTGAGTAGAAGAAGAAAATGTCTTTACCTTCAAAATATTTTGCGTGCCCTTTCTTTTGGACCCTGAAACTTCAGTGTGCCTCCTACAGTTTGGTAGCCATTTTGGCTAGGGCTTAGAAATATGATATGGAGTATTATGTCTTGAGATTCATAATCTCCTGTACTTTTGTCTGATCCTATTAGACCAACTCCACCAATGAGAATCCAGGCCAATGTCCTCTAAGCAAACCTGCCCTTGGAGATGCTAGACATAGTGCAAGAAGGAGGGGTTTTACTCAAGGTGTGCTCTGTAATGGACTGTGGGAACAGTTAAAATAGAGAAACAAAGATGAATAAAAGAGTAGATTAGACAGAATGACTCCCATTTTCACCCGAAGGCCTGGATGTTCAGTGAAAAAGTTAATTATTATTTTGGAACAAAAATACTTTATTAACTTGAAGCAGGACATAAGGAAAATAAAATGTATTTTATTTCATGTAAATGAGAGAGAGAATGTTCTGCAGTCAAACTGCATGGTACATCACTGTTCTCTACCATAAAAAAGTCTTCTTATTTGAAAATTACATTCTACTAGTTATGCATCTAGATCAACATGTTAATGAATACAACAAATGGAAGCAGAATGCAGTAAATAGGAGTAATAATTTACAATAATTAATTCTCATTATGAATTTACATTTCAAGTTTTATTTTTATTTTTATAAGCACAAATAAGGCTGTCAAACTTAAAAAAGTAAGAGATCAAATGTATCACTTTAACTCAGAAGATTATAAACAGTATACCACGTTAACACCAATACCATTCGAATTATGTGAGTTAAGATTTAATATTATACTTTGGGAGGAAACGTGTAAACAGGTTTATCAATATATCTATCAGTGACACAAATATAGAGTATTCTTTGTCCCATATGCATTAAACTACTCAGAAACAAATAATAATTAAAAAAGAATTATAATATTTCAGCTCTCAATGAGTTTAAATGCCGATCAAATGGAGACTTTTGCTTAAAGGTGCACTTATTAATTTTTTTCCCTCATAAAAAAGAATTTAATCCTAAAGAAATTAATATGTTAATTTCTAATTTTTAAACATATTTATGAAATCATGACCATTCATGTGAGATTTCAGTAATATCAGTAACCTTATAAAAGCTATTTTATTCTACATGGAGCTTGGGCGCCTCACGGGGACTGCCATTTTAGAATCACATGACCAGACGAATACTGCTCGCTTATTCTCAGTAACTGTCCTGTTATTTGAAACTCATTCGTGGATTAAATTAATCATGGTTTTCTGTGCATATTGAATTTCTACAATGGCATCTGAAAACTATTGTCTTTGAATGATTCCGCATCCAAGCCATTAGGTGTGAGTGTAAGCCAATGTAAGCCACTGCAACATACTATTAAATGCACCTCTCCTGTTTTTCAGATTTTCCTCCTGAGAAAAGATCCCAGCAATATCACAAACCATGCCCAGAGTTGACAACTTAAATTCAGAGTTTTCAGTATGAACTAATTTCTCATCACTATCAGAGCTGTGCTAGCCACATTAGTTTTAAAGCTCTATACTCTATGTCAACAATTTTTTCATTAGTGGCTCTTTTTATTTCTGAACAATTTTAGGAGAAACATTTCAGACAACACTGAGCCATTCGGTATTTTGAAAGAGCATACTCTGCAGTCTGAATGTACTGTAAATTTGGTTTCAGTAGTAGTAGTAGAATGTTCTGCTGCTAAAATCGGTCTGTGCTTACCAACATTTGAACCACTACCCCCAGTGGCCAGATGCCAAAAGAGAACTTTTTAGTATTTTTAGTTGTAAACAGGGCTGGAAAGGTAATCTGGCATATCGGACATTTTCCCTGTGGGAAACGAGTGAGTAAATGATCACAATATTTTAACATTTTGAATCACAATACACTAAATTTAAAGTGAAAAAACACTTATGCTGTACATCCCAAGATGTATGCTATAAAAAGTCTAAATAAAATTCAGAGGTATCTGATTTAGTAATGATCACCTCAATTCAGGCGTGAAATGTCTCGAACACAAACGCAAATTCATCGTTATTTCTCCTTCAAGTCCAACCCTAAACCTAACCGTCAGTAGAGTTGAAATGTAATTTGAACTGCTGTATACCATTGTTTATGTGATAGTGATAACTTCCTGGTTTCCTTGTTTCTTGATCATTAGCGACAGAGGGAAAAGTTATGACAATTTAATTAATGCAAAAATATCGGATGGCAGATGGCACTTGTCAATAATTCGGCAGAATGGGGTTTATTTCAGAGTACATGAACATTCGCAAGCAACAGGTCTATTTCTTGTGTGAACTATGAGCAATAACAATTTCCTCTGAGTACAAACAAAGTCTTTATAGCAAGTCAGTACACTGGCCGCCATCTTTGGAATGCTTCCGGAAAGCTATTTCCAGTCATGAAAGTGCAGCTCCTATCTACTTGAATGGGGAAAGACATAAATCTCAAAAATGGTTGGTCAAGATTACAATCAAAGGACATATTTCAAAACAGCAGTAAAATCGGACAACACTGGTATCATAAATTGTGCTTCTTTACCTCAGATTGTGCAAAATAAATAATTTTCTTGGCTTGTCTAGTATCTAAAAGGTGATTGGCTCTTTTACGTTTAAGGCAAGATTTCCTTTCTACATCTGCTGACCGTTGGGCGTTCCAATTTCTCCCATTCAAATTAATAAAAGTGGCCAATCTCTGCTAAATAGTCTCTGGTACAAATTAAATCAGGACACTGGGAAAATATGGTATGGTAAAAAATCCAATGGTGTGCACACAATTATATAAAGCCTAAACCTAATGCTAAATTTAAAACGGTTCTTTTACTGTTAACTGGAAAATACCTCATATTTAATGTCATTAATGTCCTTCCGCTAGTTCCCTGACCCCAGTTCCTGACTGTGTCCCCTCTCCATCATATGTTGGGGGTGGAGAAATCTGGCTCAACAAATTATCCAGCATCCTCTGGGCTGTAAGATAGGTGGCAACATTGGGGTCTTTCCCCACAGTGACAATACCCTCTCTTCTTTTCTCACCACCTGTCTGTATATTGAGCTCCATGTCATCTAGGTTATATGGATTTGGAGGAATATCAACACAACTGTAGGTTGGCTTGGCAACAATGGGAATATCTGCATTGATGCCTGATGAATGCACTTCATGCCTTGGACCCTTTGCATCTGCCCTCTTTTTGTAGATTGGTGTATCATCTGGAGTAAGAGAGAAGGGAAGTTGTGAGTCACTTCCTTTAACCTCAAGCAGCTCTGGCCCTGAGCACGGATCATGGTTATGTTTCCATGGCAAAAAGGCTGTAGCAGGCTGTTGGCTGGCATCAGAGCATTTTTGTCCAGTCTGTGACCATTCAAAGACTCTTTCTTTCCCCTTTCCAACAGAAGATGGGTTGTCTTGAGCCCTTGATTGGCCACTGTTAGATTTGTCTGGGGATGTTTGGGGATACAAGAAGTGTTCCATTGCTTCCTGAGAGTCAACATGCTTTTTCAACAACTCTCTAATCAAAGAGGGAACCTATGGGAATAAAGATGTCAGCTGTTAGCATTTTACTTTTGTTCGGTCAAACCCATCAAAATCCATCTGTATCTTTGAACCCATAAATATAAATCTGTCTACATGATATACTTACATTGATACTTTCTAGAGAGTTGATGGTCTTCTGTGCAGTCTCCAGCTGTTTAGTCAGATCCACAACTCTCTGCATGATGAACTTCCTTTCTGAGTCCAAGCTGTCTACCTGTCAAAATAGATAAAACAACCCTAAACTTACTTTTACTTTATGTATAAAAAAGACTGATTCTTCAAAAAGACACATTTATCACACAGAACTCATTTATAGGAACTCTTATTTGACATAATCTGCATCAACCATTGTTGTTTCATATTCTTTAATATTTTCCCTAAAATTTATGAGTTAACTTTACCACAGATTTGAGTTGCTGCTCCAGAAAACTATTTGCCTGCTGAGAAACAGAGTAGCTCTCCTGAAGCCTGCAAAAACACATTAGACAGAGAATAAAAGATGTTTGTATTACACTATGATTGTGTGTTTTCCATTATAGGGTTTTTTTTTTTTTGTCTTAACTAATAGATTTCACCTTTCTCTCTTCTGGTTGTTATATACTGTAAATGTCACATTAAAACACACATTTCTTTCAAAATAACAAAAAAGTCTTCTGTGATGCATTTACAGCCACCGCAACATCTTACTATTTAGAAATTCACAAAACTAAAGGTTCCCAAAGTTTATAGTGCAGCTAAAACAACATTGTCTTTGCATGTGTTTATACCACATATGTAGGCATACACAACAAGATTACAACAACATGAAATCTGCATGTTGACCTTCTGTATTTCTCTTTGAAGTTGGCCAACTCCTCCTTGGCACACTGCAATTCGGTCTCCATGTTCTCAATGCATGCCACAGTCTGCAACAGGTTCTCATGCAGCTCTTTGTTGTAGTGCTCCAGCAGCCTGAAATTTATCACAGATATTTGTGTTTATGTATCTGTGTCAGGAGGAAAACTTTACATTTCTTCATAGACTCTCTTATTATTATTACATGGTCACACTGTGTATGTACATAAGTAGTACATAATGAACTATGTATTTACTGTGAAATACTTCTGTAGCGCTGCTTTTGCTTTTTTTATTTTTTTATTACTATAGTAATTAATAACATGCAATATGTGTAACACAGACACTGTAAAATAAAGTTACATTATATAGCATTAATGAAGAAAAACATCATCAACATGTGTGCATGTACATTCCGATGTCTGTGTGATAAATGTAAATAGAAGAAATCAATATGCCTCAGGCTGTAAGCAGAGTTTGGGAAACTGAGCAGAGTAAAATGTGCGAAAGCTCTAGAATATCGAGAGTCTAAAATAACTCAGCAGAAAAATATTAGGAAACCACTTACTGAACTTTGTTCACAGCACTGACTGGATCCTAGGTTCAATAGAATGGGAGAGGGGTCAAACAGTGAAAACAAGAAGGGAGGTTGAAGAGAACAGGATAGAAAATTGATCTCTGAGGTCATTTGCTCCGGAAAAGACAATTATCATTGATGGCATATCTGGTTCAATTGGGTTATAGCGCATATGGACAAATTAAAGGGCATCTCTCATGCTTTAAGAGGTTATGATATTTTGATTTTGATGTTTGTTTGCCATAAATACACAATAAGATATAGGCCATGCTATATAGTGAATATAGTGATGGCTAAAGTGCATTGATTGGCATGACATGCAGTGGAGTGCCTGCAACCCCATTATTTACTATGTACTACAATATAATAATATTGCTTTAAGATCCAGGAGTTTTGGTTGAAGGTTCAGAGTTTTGTGTGTGATGTATTGGGAACACAGCTTTCATTTTGCCCCAGACTCTGTATTCTGGGTGACAGATTGTAATGTCAGATACAATTACCGTAATTGTAACAGACATTAATTACAACATTCCGATTTGAAAAAAACAGATCACGTCTTCGCCGAACTCATTATTACAACGGCTAATGTTTAAAATGTCTAAAATTGCTGTTTTATACGTGAAGTCACAAACGATTTTGCGCCAGGTAGGTGTAAGTTTATGGCTCTCCCCATTCATTTGTATCGTATCCGCAACTGTTGACTTACTGTCGTAACATGCTAGTTGACCACTACGCTCTCTCCTATAGTAATAGTGTGGAGGTTGTGATCCACTATAGAAGGTCTCTGGTAGTATGTCATTCCGAACTCAGCAGAAATGTCTTTATTCTAAAACATCTTGCAAGAAAATATTACAGTTAATTAATGAATTAATGTCGTGATCAAATATTTTGCTGTCAAATTACATCTAATGTCTTAGAACATTTTGTTTTTATGTAGTTATTTGTCAACTGAAAACTATTCATTTGTAAAAAATGTTGGTCTTTTAAATAACTCACTTTGTGTGGCTCGGAGTGCCTTCGGTGTCCTGTGTGTTTGGGTCTCTCACTTTTCTCTGAGCTGGCACTGGTGGATGACTCTGAATCCAACTCAGTGCCTCGGAGAGGAGGAGAGGAACCCTTGTGCTCCTGCTTAGTATGTAAATGCCTGGATGGGTCATGACTGCTTTGATGGCGTCCTTTGTGTTTAGAGAGGTGTCTCTGGATAGGCTCCGGGCTGGTGCTGGTACCATCAGTGAGCAGCAGAGAATATTGCCTGTGGTGCTGGTTGTCTGAAGTAGCCCCTTGTCTTTCAGTTTTAGAAGGTGGGGCAGGAGGACTGCTAAAGTTTTGCGTGTGGTGTTTGCCTGGGTGGGATTTCTTGAGTCGTGGGTGTGAGCTGAAATCAGAACCAGTCTTTCCTGAATCAGGTTTCTTAGATCTAATGGGCTGCTCTTTAGTTTGCGGCATGACACTGTCCTGCTTTTGCCTGGAACTGTACTGCATGCGTTCTTCATTTGGAGATTTTTGTGGTGTCTGTGTGATGACACCAAGAGAGTTAAGTGTGGAGGGACTGATAACCTGTTTGGTGATCTCATTCAGAAATGCAGAGAACTGAAGCTTCCCTTTCACAAAGCTATTTATCGCTGCTTCCATGGAGCTTTGCTTGGATGTTTCTTTGACTTGCACCCTGGTGGATAGCACTTCCAAAGACCTAGCCTTCCTGAAGTTTCCTCCTTTCTGGCCCTCATCCTTGTTTTTCAGAATGCCTTTGCTTGGCAAATGAATAGATAATGCAGCCTTTTTTGGTCCTCTTCTGCCCCTTTGAGTGTTTTCAATATTCAGATTTTGTCCCAGACTTGCAGTCTTATACAGTACACTGTGGTCTGTTTGGTGATGTTCTTCAGAGTAACAGTCTCTGGGTTTATTTTGCTGAAGACCCTCCTCACTTTTGCTGTGGGCCCGGCAGAGTTTTGGTGTTTTACGTCCATGCTGAGAAATAGGGAACAGCTGGCCAGAATGTTCTAGGCTGTGGTGCTGCTTCTGATTTAGAAAATGTAATGGATGTCTGTGATCATAATTAGAGTCCTCACATTCTCTGTCATGAATTTTCCGCTGGACCTCTGGGATGTTGGAGCATGATAAGGAATGCTGGGGTTTGTTGTACATAAGATACGTATCATCATCCACTGTGGGCACTGAAGTCCAGGAGGGAGATGAAGAAGGGGAAGAGGAGGAAGACAGGCTGGAGGAAGACCTTTTAGTGAAACCATGGTGATCTGCAGCCCCTTTGGGATGCCTATGATAATGATGCGTGTTGTCATGGTGATGGAGATCATGACTTTCACTGTGTTTCCCATGACTGCTTGAAGAGCCGAGACTGATGTAAATGCGGTTACATAAGGAAGACAAGCATGAATTTCATGTCACTATGTGGTCTCTTCTTTAATCATTAAGTCGTCTAGGTTACTGTCATAACCCCCATTCCCTGATGGAGGGAACGAGACGTTGTGTTGGTGAAGTGACACTAGGGGTCTCTCTTGAGCGCCTCAGTTGCCTCTGAGCCTTTGAGAAAAGGCCAATGAGAATTAGCAAACAGAATTTGCATGTCCCTCCCCCGCGCATTCGGGTATAAAAGGAGGGAATTGTGCATCTGTTTAGTCAGGTTTTGTACAGAGGAGCCGAGAATAAGGTACGGACGTTACAGTGGTTGGTACAGTGTTGTGGCAAGAGGGACATAACGTCTTGTTCCCTCCATCATTTTTTTTAACGCCCCATAAAAAAGTCATACACTTCTTAGGTTGCCGGCATCCCTCTTCTCTTGAGGGGGGAACAAGCAACGTGCAGCGTTGGAGCAGGCCACGCAAGCCGTGGTCTTTTATCTCTATGTTTATCATAGGGCTGTTTAGAATAACTATAACACGCATCAGGGAAGGTGTTCTTTTCCGATCCTATTCTTTCAGGGGGAAAAGACCCCATGGAGACCACATCCTGCCTAGACATGGGCTTACAAGCCACACATGGAAGTGGCACGGTGGTAGGTCCTACCTGGTGAGGGAGGAGCTCTACAAACACAGCGACCGGGGGCAGAGGGAGCTGTCCAAGGGAGACGTTGGTCCACCGACAGGGGGATCGTAACACGGAAAATACAACACATGGCAATCGTGATGACCGATACCTGTGGAGTAACTATTCCATTACAGAGTAATTAGTACCCGTAGTGGGTCTGGTCAGGACTTCCTCCGCCAAATTCACGAGCCAGAGGGCTATGGAAGAAAGACATCCAGGGAGCGCAAGCTTTTGTGGACTCACCTGAGGGTAAAAGCGCATGGGTTCGCCTTGGCTCGGTCAGCTCTCCAGTATTACCGAGTTCTACTTGTTCGGACCTGAAGAAACAAGGGCCAGGACTGACTCAACCCTCGGAGGTTATTGGTCTCGCAAAGGTATTGGGTGTCGTGAGGTTCGGAGACGTGGGGCATCCGTCTCCTGTGGGGCACTCTATTCGTGGGCTGAGAGCTGGGCCCGGGTTGAGGTGGAGCTGCCTGTTGCCTTGCAGCCGCAGGGGGACGCCGTTGGCGAGCAGACAGGGGTCGGCTCGAGTTGGAACGGCGCTGACGCATGATGTGCTGGATTGCCTCCATATGCTTCTTTACCGCCGAGAGTTGCTTGACAAAGTCCTCAACGGTGTCGCTGAATAGGCCGAACTGGGAGATGGGAGCGTTGAGAAACCGTGCTTTGTCGGTGTCGCGCATCTGGACCATGTTCAGCCACAGATGTCGTTCCTGGCACAGAGGGCGAGGTCAGTCGCTGACCGCAGTTCCTGCAGCACGTCAGGATCAGGATTACTCAAGTGCTGATCTTTTAGCGCCTTGGCCTGGTGATCTTGCAGGAGGGCCATGGCATGCAGGGCGGAGGCGGCCTGTCCAGTGGCACTGTAGACTATCGCCATCAGGGATGATGTTGTCCTTCAGGCCTTGGAGTGGAGTGTCGGGTGATCCTGCCAGGTGGCCGCGTTCTGCGGGCACAGATCCATCGCAACCGCTTTTTCCACCTGGGGGACCTCCGTGTACCCATGGGCCGCCCCGCCGTTGAAGGTAGTTAGAGCAGGCAAGCGAGGAGGTCAGTTTTACCCGGCGAATCCGTGCACGCTGAACTCCCCAAATTGCCTCCATCGCCAGCCAGGTTGACCTCCATCCCGTGGGAGGAATGTGCGATGCAGGGGGTGGCTGGAGTGGCATTTCCTTTCAGAAAGGAAAGCCACGACCGCAAAGTTGCCATGGTCAAGTTCTTGCAGTGAGAACAATAACCATCCCCAAATGCTGCCTCGGTGTGATCGCAGCCCAGACACACAAGGCAATGCCTATGACCGTCAGACGCGTCTTTAAACAGACATTCAATGCCAAATGTGTTACTCTTTTAGAGGATTTTTACTCTTTTAGAAATACTGTCGAAGCACCCAGGGGTTTAGACTGCACTGGCGTGCAGAGAAGAGAAAGCCGCTGGTAGCGCGCCATAAGGTCCAACAGCAAAACCTCTAAAGAGGTGAGTGGAACAGTCTTGAAACACCAGCTCGCTGAAGAAAAAATCTGACTAAACAGATGCACGATTCCCTGCTTTTATACCCATATGTCCAGGGGAGGGACATACAAATTCTGATTGTCAATTCTCATTGGCTTTTCTCAAAGCTCAGAGGCAACTGAGGCTCTCAAGTGAGACCCCTAGTGTCACTTCAACGACACAACATCGAGTGAGTGACAGAAGGGAAACTACTGTATAGTTCCGTCAATATCCTTTAGTTTTAAACATTGCCCACCAACATCTACTCAGTTTACTCAATTAGTGCATTAATACATGACTTCTATTACACATGGATAATATTGCCATTATATTCATGCTGTATAGACAAGGTTATTTTTTTCTCCATTAACTAACATCTTACCCGGAATGTTCTCAATACAAGTTAAGCTCAATCGACAGGATTTGTGGCATAATGTTGATTACCACAAAAAATCTATTTCAAATCGTCTCTCCTATTTTTAAAAAATAAAATCAAGGTTACAGTGAGGAAGTTTTATCAAACTAAACTAGTTGAATAATAAAAAGATTGTGAATCACACTTGAACAAATACCATCAAGAAAAGTTCAAGCACATACCTGTGTGATGCTTGGTGGTGAGATTGGTTGTGGTGGTAATAATGGCTCTGAGGATGCTGATGAGCTATTTGATGGTAAAGTTTGACCTCTTCCTCCGGGGAACCACGCACAGGCATGAAGTACCTTTCCATGTTTTATTACTGACGAATCTGAAGTCTGTCAGTAACGTGTTGTTTGCAAAACTATCAAAGTTTTGCTGAGCTAATTGTGATTCTTGTAACTGTCTGATTTCAGATTGGTTTAAAATTGAGTCTTTAAAGTTCCATAATTTTGAAGAAAGAATTATCTTCCAAAGAAATATGTTAAAAAGTGCAACCTTCTAAAACAGCAGATGGTTCTCCTCTGGACTAGAGCAGTCAGTGTGAAACTAGTCTAATGTTGCTAGGCATTCCATCACCCAATATCTATCTGATTGTGATGTTGTGACTCTCAGATGACATTGAACTGAATCAAAGCACGCCCTCATGGAACCGTTGGAACAGAATCGATCAGGCTTTGGTAAAAGAACATGGCAAGAAATGGTCCAGCAGTTATGCACAAAAAAAGGAGATTAATTTATTTCAGAATGGTACTCAGTTACATCACCAGTGGATTTCCTGAGGGTTGACTTGAATAATAGGAGAAACAGAAACATAGAAATAGAAAATATTTATTTGTACTTTAATCATATGACAGTCTAATACCATCCAAACACTTATTCTAAATTGCAAAACATTATGCTTAATGAGGTGCAATTATATTTTGGTTGATAATGAACACAACATTTTATTTCATTAGTCACACTCTGTGGTAAAAGAAGGGCAAACTTTCAAAACAAGAAAAAACAACTAAATAAAGAAAGGATGTAATCATTTCTTTCTTTCTGGTTTATACACATTTTCTGTGAGTGGCATGCTTGAATAGCCCATCACCTAATTATGTTAGCTATAGAGAGCATTCAGTTACATGCATGTGCATTTATACTTTCTAGTAAGAAAAGACTCCCTTCCATATCATTTGCTCAATAAGTGGTGGAAATGTTTCAGTCTACACCTATTCACTTTTTTTCAACCTTTTTAATTGAATAGAAAATAACTATTGTGAAACTTCCATATAAACGGGCCAACATTTGTACCTCCTATCTCTATCTACCATATATTTGATCTTCAGAATTTAAAGGAATATAACAGGTTCAATGCAAGTTAAGCTCAATCGAAAGAATTTGTGGCATAATATTGCTTTTCCAATATATATATATATATATATATATATATTACCATTTTAACAGACAAATTAATGTGATTTATACAATTATAAGATTCACATTTCTGCCTATAAACCCTCCAAAAATTGGCCCCATTCACTTCCATTGTAAGTGCACTGTAAACACGAACTTTTCTTCTTTTTCTTTCTTTCTTTCGGTACAAAGAAAAGGAGGGAAGAGTCAAAACCTATTTTTTGTGGTAATCAACATTATGCTACAAATGCTGCTGATTGAGCTTAACTTGTCCTGAACCTGAACTATTCATTTAAATGTATTTATTATCTGAAAGACAACAGAAATACAATTACACATCAAAGGAAATCGCTGTTTAGGTGATCATTCTGATTAAGTAGAGAGTAAAAACTTTGCTGCTTCAGTTAGAAAGTGTGATTAACTAATTTATTGAATTTATAAGAGATTGGTGCCATCTTGTGTGTAACTCGGGTATGCATTCAACTCTTTAACGAAGACAGATCTTTACACACTTTTCACATTCGTCACATAAAATCTCCTCTTAATGCAACACATCAAGTTGTGACACAAGATGACAAGTTGAGGTACTATAAAACGAAATAAAATAATATCTATATATAGACAGTACACAGTTCGGTTATGACGAATCTGCAAGCCCATTTCATAAAGCGATTCCCGAACAACGTAACATAGTTTTGAACCGCTGCTGTTTAGAAAAGATTAGTGAATCATTGCAACGCCTAAACATTTAGGAATTGAAAACTAATTTGAGAAATTCAACTATTTTAAATAATATTCCGGGTTCAATTCAATATTTGTGACATAATATTGATTACCGCAAAACATTTGTAAGTGAGACACTTACAATGGGGGTCAATGGGGCATATCTATAAACATTAAAATACTAATTATTTTAAAAGTTTAGCCAGAAGACTTAAACAATATGTGCTAACATGATTTTAGTGTGTTAAAATCACTTACTAACCATTTCTGTGTAACGTTATAGCCAATTGTACAACTGTGTTGCCATGATGATGTAACACTATCCTAAAACAAAACTACCACAAAAAGGACAGTATAAAAAAAACTGTACAGCTGAAACAATACACGATTTGTTACAGAATAATGAACTTGAGTGTTTTAAGAAATGCATAAGCTTCACATTTCTGCCTTTAACACCCTCCAAATATTGACCCCATTCACATCCAATGCCTCACTGTAACCTCGAAATAGCACTGTATCTTTGTGCTCTTTTTAAAGGGAGAAAATATTATTCCTCAAATGCTGTCAATTGAGCTTTACTTGTATTGAACCCATAATACTGCTTTAACTTCCACTTTATGTGAAACAATATTAAAAAGATTGTTTATATTGCATATCATGACATTTTTTTTTTTTTTTTACAAATGTTTACTAGAATGAACAATGAATGCATTAATTCCTCACTAAACATGTTTCGACAGGCAGATTTCATGACACAAACACACTGTTTTACTCGATTAGTATGCAGTGCATTTAGCTTTTCCCATCCCCCTAAAAACAGCCCTGTCCTGATGTGAAATACCAAAGAGGAGACGTGCTGCAAGTCTCGTTTGCCCCTCACCCACCGTTTCAACAGAACAAAGAAACCTTTCCTTCCAACTCACCACTAACTCACATATAGTTTATATGTATTCATTTACAGGTCGCCTTTGTCAAAAGGCACGTATAAGTATGGAAGAAACAGTACAAGGGACATATCAAACGACACCTTTAATCCAGCTTTAATTCATAATGATAAGACCACATAGTTAACATTGTGAAGTGTAATTTATACTTGTTTTCTCATGAAAAGCATGGACTTTCACAAGTAACTTATTCCAGTCTGGAAAAAAGCAGACCATTCTGGTATTTCTACGACTCGAGCAAACGTTTATGCTCCATGCATGCGCACTAGGACACTGCAGTAAAAAGGCAAAGTTCCGTCCACTACAACCGGTTGGAGCCAGATTGAAAGAGGCAGCTTTACACCCAGATTTTTTTTTTTTTTTTTTGCTTTACTCCCAGATGGTATTCTTCCGCATTGCGCTTCTGACGTCACTGTTATTGTTTGAAAGTGATTTGTGATGAATCACCCTGCGATTTTTAGTGTAGTGACAGAAATGGAAAATATTGGGAGTTCCTAACATAATTTCCTTTGTCACAGGCTTTTAATGTCGTTCTAACTCTTTGGATATTTTGTCATTCGACGTTTTGTTTCACTTGAGGTTTTTACCAACAATAGCTAAAGTCTATAATTTTCACTTTTAATACTACTTTTTATACCACGAATCTGCGATGTTTGTTTTAGCTCACCTACATACTTAAAGTATATAAACGAAACCATATGAATAAAAAATACATAGTAAATTACCTTGTTCTGGAATAGAGTACAGTAGTTTAAGAGGGACTACTTTTTATCGCATGGCGGGTGACGCGAGCGTTGGGCGCGCCACAGCGGTCTATAAATTCCGATGCAGCAGCGAGAAGTATCACAACTGGGTGAGGCGAGAAGGGAGGGAGAATTCGATGATCCGGTGATATGATTTCGTACAAATTTTTATTTTTCACGATACGTTTATAGCATAGCTCTTTGGCATCTTTTTCGCTTTTTAACGTTTAAGATATTAGAATTGAGTACATAGTTTGTCCTTTGTGTTAAATATTTACACACTAGCTTGTTTTTTTTTTTGGCAAGAACATATCATGAAATGACACTTACGGTTTTCTAGGCTTTTGAGGAAATGGTCTGCATTATATCGGCATATCTGACCAGATTATTTGTTTTTACGAACCATAAACATTTATTTGTACACTGGAGCCTTTTAATGTTTCCCTTAGCATTATCTTAAGGCAAACCAGCTGGCCTAGAGCACAGTGCGCATAACGTAAATATAATAGCCATGCTAGATCATTTTAAGTTCGTTTTGATAAATCTACTATTTTTATTTCGTAGACGTTTTTCTGAAGTGACTTGACTAAAATCACATGTTTTAGAGGCATTAGCACGCTGACGCCTTGACGAAATGGCGGCAGAACGAGCAACTAAAATGGCCACCTTACTTTTCTACAAGCAGTACTACGAAGATTTATTTATTTATGAATATCTCAAGCAGAACAAAGTATACTACTATTTATTTACGAATGCCTCAAGCAATACTACGTAGTTTTTTTAACGAATACCTCAAGCAGATCAAATAATAGTACGTAGATTTATTTGTGAAAACCTCAAGCAGAACAAACAATGCAACTGTTGCCAAAATTGTTCACACGGGAATTTTTATTTATTTTTTGAAGTCTTTAAAAAAGACGGAAGATCACGTTGCTGATACCAAGTGTCGAGTGTTATGAGATGAAAGTTTAGTGAGCAAGGAAGACGTCGACGCCTGACAGTGCACTACTGATTAATGCTGCCCGATTGTTCGAGGTCAAGTACGACATCAAGGATTTCAACTTTTTGTTTTGTTTAGAAGTATTTCTAGTTTTATGATGACGCACTTGTGAGTGCTAGAATGATGCATCGAAGAGATCGCTCATGGACTGAGTCAAATGCTGTGATATAACAAGACGTGAAATAGGAGCATAGTGTTTTTAAAATATCTCAGAAGACCAAAAATAAGGCTGTGGGGGGAAAGGAAAAATGGACTGAGTTTAATTTAACTAGTGAGGACCTAACTCATAGATCTATCTACGGATAGAAGAAAACCGCAGCAGAGTCCAGGACCAGGGAAAATCAGATCAACACCGGACCAGATGGAGAGCCAGGCAGGACGAGAGGGAAGCCAGGGAAGATCAGAGGGCAAATAACAGGGAACTGAGAAGAGCAGCAGTATCCAGAGGGGAGCATGATATCAACAGGGCAGAGTAGCGTCAGACCCACCTTTGCCACGGGGGGGAGATCAGCCGGTCTAGATCAGAGCAAGCCAAAGTGTCCTGCAGCAGAGAAAGAGAGGGGTCTTACGAGCAAAGTATCAGGGGTCATGAGGCGGGCGTTTGGTTTGTATGGGTAGAGGTATTCTGTGTAATTTTGAAAGCTCACCATTTCAATAGTTTGCCTTTCTGAACACATTTGCTCGCGAAGTTCTGTTCTTTCCTTTTCAGGCATGGTGAGTGACAATGTTTGCAATTGCCCTGTGTCGTCTTTCCGTTGTTGGCGAAGTCTGATTGCCACTGAGATGAATGCTGTTAGTGTGCCGTGGAGATGGCCGTCCTTAATCAACTATGACCCCACTGCGTTTCGTCTGTAGGCTTGTGGAAAAGTCGTCGTCTCCGTGTCCGCTTTAAATCCATTAGGTCTGTCCTGAGAAGCAATCCACATATGAAGGGTTAATCGGAGTTTGAAGTTCACCTGCGCCCCCCTACATGACACAACTACCTCTACTGCCGCAACCACTGCATCTGACGTTTGGTCCCAGGGCAGCTGCGTATGGTCTGCCGGTAAAATTTTTGGCGTGTTTATGCATGAATTTTAATAATACGGTGCAACTGCTCCTTACTACATTTAATTTGCTGTTGTAAAAAATAAAGACTCTTGTCTAATTAAATGCGTTATTGTAAATAAATGCGCTTTTGTCTAAAGAAAATACACGATTGTAAAGAAAGATTGCATATGTAGTCTCAACATAGTGTTTTGTAGATGTTTATTACAGTGTATGGTTCTTTTGGGTTGGGGTGGGGCAAATACGTTTCTCGAGTTCTCTTTCCCACAGGCCCGTGTCACGTTTGAGGCGCTTAAACCAAAGGGATACCAAAGCTGTTTTGTGGACCCTTTTAGAATCCATTTGTTGACTTCTCCGTAAAGGTTCTTGTAAGGCTTCAAGAAAAATCCTCCGCTTTGTTGGGATTTAGGAAGGTACCTCCTAAATTGTGATCAATATACTTAAATTTTGTATTTTGTTTCTATATTGAGTATTTGGGGTTGTCATGGGCATTTGGGTGGGAGGGGTATGGGCTGCTAACCCAAATCTTTTCCTAGAATTTGCAGCTTGTCCAAGTGGCTTTGTTAAGGGTGGCAATGGCTTGAATAGTCCTCAGTGGGGGAAGGAATCGCCAGTGTGTCTGCCAGTGGATGAGCGCCCTGTTGCAAGCCTTCCATGGCAGTGATTACATCTGGGGTAAAATGGCATGGGATCCATTTATTTAACCAAAATCATGATGGCACAGTATTGTCTCCATATTGAATAGTATATTGATACTGGTTGTATGTTGGATGTTCTCCATGGGATTTGTGGATCTGTGGGGGAGGGGGACTACTTCATTTTGACTCTTACAGATTTAAACAAACGCCCAAAGAACAACTGGTGGTCCAACCAATATCTGCTCCCCGCTAATGGAGCAAAGCTACTTCAATAGAGGCCCCCAGGCGCTTGTACCGTTTTCTAATGGCAAGTAATGGGTATTCATGTAATTGGCACTCATCTGCTTTCGTCTATCATTGTATTTTACTTGAATACATTTTGATGGCTAAGTGTAACAGCAGTAATTGTATTGGTTGCTTTTTTTTTTTTTTTTTCTCGATGAAAGGGGTGATTTTGTGTGTGTGCAGGCTTTCTTTTCCTCCCCTTTGCATTTTTCAGTGTGCAGTGTCCCTGAATGCTTTCAACTGATGAGGTCACCCTAACATTGTATGTAAAGATTTGCTTTCGTATCAATCAACTTCAGCCTCTTTGGTCACGTAAGGTCACTAAGCAAGTCCATTTGTTCTTAACTTTTTTTTATTAGTCCGTTATAAATGTAAGCTGTGTTGGTGAGCACTTGTTACAAATTAGGTTTGTAATTTGTATCCAAGTGTACATATCTGTAACTGTTCACATTTTCAGTTAATAAATGCATAGCCTGTTGTGATTGAAATATTTTGGTATGCATTTGTTTTTTGGGGTATGTGTGGGGCTTTCTTGGGTATTTCTTTATGCTTTTTCAGGTATGACTTTAAAGCTTGGCGCTTATTGTAGAGCTGGGATGCCAGGGGTCGACGTCTACTTTTTTTCAAGGTGGAGAGGCAGATAAGTCCAGTCCTACTGCTGTGCTCAAGTCAAAGGAGGAAAGGCAAAAATATACAGATTATTTGAGGAAGTCTTATTTTTGTATTACATTGATTTGTAGTCATTTGGTTACATGTAATGGAAGAGTAATCTCATATTTGAAAATCCTATCTTAAGACTCTTAGTTGGACAATTAGTGTTTGTTGTGGGGGTGGGTGTAGGGGTCTTGTTATTGCAATTTTTGGTCTTGCAGAAGCTTACAAAGCCGTATGAAGAGTGCCACCTATCAGAAGCTAGGACCAAAATCGCCCGGTCCACTGAACGTGTTGACAGGCAGGACAGTTGTTTACAATAATATAGATTGGAAATTGTACATCATATTTACGTATCCAGCCACTATACTCTGCGCAACTGCGTGGTGCGATTTTTAAACTTGCTTTACAAATGTTTAGCAATGGTCTCCTATTCAACTGTTGCACAACTGTGCTCCAGGCTCAAATTTAAAGTGGCTGGAAAAGCTGCGCAACTGTGCAACTTTATTTAGAATAGAAATGTGTACGTTCATAAATTATCTAGAAAAAGATGTTTTGGGGTGGGGAGGCTCTGCATTTTCTCTCTATTCTGCAGAAATGTCATCAGCCAGCTGTGTGGTGAAAGCACATGTCATCGCCGTTGTCGTCATCCTGTGAAGTCCGTAGTAACCAGGTGTCTCGACTATTTAAAACCCAATTATAGAATCCTCATGAAGCGTCTTCTATAACTTCAGTAACAATCATTGATTCAGAAGCTATACTCTTTATGCCTTAATGCACAAAGATTCTTTGCATCCCGTAACTCTTTAGTTGAGACCGTTTTTATTGCAATCGGTGTGGTGGAAGTGTTTTTGTGTGTGTGTGTGTAGAAGCTCTTTGTTTCAGATCACTCGTCTATCCCCTGCCTTAACTGCATCCGTGCAAGGCTGTCTGTGAGCAGTTGCGTGGCGAATTACTTCAGTTGAATGAATGGCGATCCAACTCACCTTCTGTGCGCTTGAGCCTTGTCCAAACCCCTCAGAAGCTCTTCATCAACCCTTCTGTGTGTCTGCGCGTCTTCTGTTTTTCCCTAATTCTTCATTTTCTCAGGTCCATTTTACTTGGAGCAAAATTGCTTTCATCTAGGAGAGCCCTAACCACCTGATGGAACACTGGCAAATCCAGTCTCACTGATCAAGCTCGGGCTTATTTTGCTGCTAATTGAGTATCGCTATGATTTAAGTACATAAAATTGATCTCTTCTGAATGGGTAGGATGCGCCTTTCATAACTATGCATGTACATGACCATTGCACTAAAAGTTTCAAAATCCGATCCAATAGTGTTTGGAAACTTTGGGGAGGGGTGGGGCAACACTCTCTCTCTTTTTCAGGAATGCTGTCGTGATCCTTCTAAAATTGGGATTTGAGCTGTAACATGAGTGGATGGATGTACTTCCAACAAGGCTATTATGTAACTAATATTTGTGTTGGTTTGTAAATTGAGACATTTATTGCATTTGGGGTGGGGGTGGGGGGGGCTGTAAACTTTTGCTGTTGTCTTTCTCATTGCAGCTGTAGGCTTAAACTCTGAACTTGGAAGAATTGGGTGTAAAGCCTCGCTGGCTGAAGATAAGTTTGTACACGCATCTTTTAAAAGTTTATGATAATCTGGGAGTATGGATGGGGGGTGAATGGGAAAACCCTGCAAGCTTCTATATAGTTTCAGGACTGCTGATCACAAAGGCGACATTTGTTCTGAACATGTTGGTGGAATATCAAGACCTGGATGATTGTGTGGCGGTAAATTACATTTGACTTGCATTTGATCATGGCATTTTTTGGATGGGGGGGGGCGGGGGATCTAAACTCTTCTCTTTGTGTTTCAGCTTTTAAATAGGATTGTCATACCTGAAAACAAGTGCAGCCTCGTTCAAGACCCCGCTGTTTAGAGAATTTTATATTTTCACTACATAAATGTTATCTGAAATTTGAGGGGAAAGCTGCAGTCATCTGTAGTTTCAGACTAACAAAGAGCCATTTCAAAACCAAAAAGAGTATTGTAGAGCAGTAGGTTTGAGGTTTTTCTTTTCCTGAGGGAACAATCTTTTGTTTCTTCAGGTTTTGCTTTTTTACCTCCTAAGAAAAAAGCAAAAGACTCTGGTGGAGGCACTCTTGATTCTCAGGATGGGGTTCGATTCCCTGCGGTGTCTTTGCTTGTCTAACCTCTGCTCAAACAATCCTCCGTTAATATACAGGGAAAACAAGTTCTTTTTGATAGTCTTTTCAATTGGTCAACTGGAAAATTCTGTTCAAGTGTGTGAAACACTAATGTCACTGGTGCGGTGTATATTTTTTTTATGTTCTTGTGAAATAAATATTTGTTTTGACCATGGCCTGAGTTTGTCATTTTGTGCATCGTTTATAAGTAGTACTTAACATCTGTGGTTTTAAACTGTAAAACATTACCTTGTTGGCTTTTTTGTCTTGTGAATTTTAATTTTCATTATTTTAAGCAAGTTTGTGCACTTTTTAAATGAAGTGCATTTCCTGGGTGAGGGGTGTGTGTGGGGGGGGGGGGGGGGGTTATTTTTTATTTTTTTTATATAATGAATCGACGGAAGGGAAATATTTTCTGGTCTTGTGGTCCTGTCCTTAAGGCAAAAAAAGTTGACCACTGGTCCCCTCCTAACACTACATTTAATTTATCAATCTGGATTTTTGGTCCAGTTAATTATAAGTTTGTCTAATTCAGTCAGTCAACACTTAATGTTATGTTAACTCTTCTAACAACCAAGAGGCCGAGGCAAAGTGGTGGTGAAATTAGAAAGTTGTATAACTCTTAAGACAATCAGCACAACATATTGCAAGAATCTATACGCAAGTAAAACTGGTTCAAAAGGAAAAGTCATAACTGGTTGCTTTTAAGAAACTTAAATTAGGTGTTAACTGTTTCCAATACGGTTTAATTTGTTAACAGTAGAATTGAACAATACAGTGGTATGTTTACAGTACATGTAATTTCTCAAATGTTGCAAATTTATGTAGCTAATGAGAATCCTGAAAGTATATTTATTTTTTGACTAATTTTCAGTTTTGTTCAAAGTCATTTTTTTTTTTTTTTTTTTTTTTAGAAACTCCAATAAGTAAAAGGATGTATTTGGGGTAAACCTCCCTTTGTTGCAGGGGTTAAAAGCCCTGATAAATCAAATTTTTAAGTGGGTTGAATAGATTTGTTCTGAAAATGTGTCAATGGTTCATATTGACTCAATTATAACATTCATTTGTTTATCGAATTCTTGATGTTATGAAAAGCTGAATTTGATTGAAATTAACAGGGAATCGTGCACCCTTTTCTGTAGTAATTTTGAGTAAGCTTTAGCTTAATTTGTTTCTCGAGGCATCACACTGTCTCAATTTGTATTAATTGACAAATTCTGCACCATAATTATTGCCTCTGTATCTACACCATATTACATTGTCTTTTACCCCAAGTGTGTAGGCCTTTTACACAGTGTGTGGGTATAAGGCTCCCTCACCAACTTAAAAACATTTTTTTTATATACCCTCATGTCGTTCCAAACCCACATGATTTTCTTCTGTGAAACACAAAATGTCTCCGTTACATACGTCACCTCGGTTCCTTGAGATGAAGGGAACGAGACATTGCATGCTAATGCATATTGGAAGCTGTCCTTCCACAAGACCTAGTTGAAACCTCTACAATAATGACAATATTCTAATATTGACTATGGTGTTTGAGTCCCACCCTTTTAGGCGCAAAGCTGTCTGCTATGAAAGAAGGTGCACAAACACCATTCCTCAGAATTTTCTGATTGAGGGACAAGGAGTGCTTTGCCCGCACCTCAGAAGAACTCTTAGTCTTGTAATGTGGCCAGCGTTCGCAATGTTTCGTTCCCTCCATCTCAGGGAACTGAGGTTACATACGTAACAGAGACCTTCCTTTATGACACTTGATATTGTGTGCTAACATATATGGGGAACAGAATCCCATCACGTTGCACTACATGACAAAACCATCCAGAGAGGAAACATGATGCCGTAGTCCTGCAGGACTGAGACTGATATGAGTAGCCACAAATGTGTGACCCACATGTTGGGCCAGGAGGGGGAGCACTCACAATGAATATATGTACTATAGTAAAATAGTATGAATTATGAATTACTTCACAAACCCAGTCGGCAAGGGCTTCAACACCGATTGAGCAGGTCTTGCAACTCGATATCCAGGGCTATCAGACAGTCTGAACTGGCGGGTTTTCTCAACGTATGGGTGTAGCACCTGCACAGGGCATATCAAATGCAAGGATTTTTCCTCATCTTAAATAAGTGGAGGAGGGAAGAAAGCTTGAAGGTGAACCACCTGCACTGTGAAGGGCGTGGTTAGAACCTTAGGTGCACAGCCTTTTCTTGGTTTGACAGTGGCTTTTGAGAGACTGAGGCCAAACTCCAGAAATGAATTGTCAATTGATAGAGTATTTAAGTATCTTACCCATTTTACTGAGGCCAGAGCCAGCAGTAGTGCGGTCTTAATTGAGAGCATGTGCAAATCAACAGAGTCCAAAGGCTTGAAGGGGGGCCCTACGATAACATTTAGGACCAAAGTTAGGTCCCAAGTTGGGACTGTAGCCGGCTGAGGTGGATTTAATCATCTTGTTCCTCTAAGGAACTTCATCATTAAATTATGCTTGCCTATATTGGCACTGGCTTCAGGTGTGTGATACAGAATGATATATAGTCAACAGATAAACTTTGTGCATTGACGGAGTGGGTTCTGTGTCTAATCATTCTTGAAGAAATATGAGAATTTCATGTATAGGGCAGTTTACTGGGTCTTTGCCATGTGAAAGACACAAATCAATGAACACATTCCATTTTATCGCGTAGAGGCTTCTCGTGGATGGCGCTATGGCCTTTAAATTGGTGTTAATGACTGAATGTGTCAGTTCTGAAGGTTTTAGTCCTCTACATTCAGGGGCTACACATGCAGGTTCCACAGCTTGGTCTGGGGATGCCAGATTGTGCCTTGTGCCTGAGAGAGGAGATCCCTCCTCAGTGGTATTTCCCATGGCAAGCTGTATAACATCTCTATCATATCCGGAAACCATGGCTGATTGGGCCATTTCGCAATTAACAGAACTGTTTCCATGTCCACCTGGACTTTGCTGATGACAGAATGAAGGAGCCGCACTAGGGGAAGCGCATACTTGCGTTTCGCCGGCCATACGTGGGCCAGTGTGTCATGGCAACATACAGTTGAAGTCAGAAGTTTACATACATTTAGGTTGTAGTCATTAAAACTCATTTTTTAAACACTCCACAGATTTCATTTTAGCAAACTATAATTTTGGCAAGTCGTTTAAGACATCTACTTTGTGCAAGACACAAGTAATTTTTCCAACAATTGTTTACAGAGAATGTTTAACTTTTAATTGACCTTATCACAATTCCAGTGGGTCAGAGGTTTACTTACACTAAGTTAACTGTGCCTTTAAGCAGCTTGGAAAATTCCAGAAAATGATGTCTAGCCTTTAGACAATTAGCCATTTAGCTTCTGATAGGAGGTGTACTGAATTGGAAGTGTACCTGTGGATGTATTTTAAGGCCTACCTTCAAACTCAGTCCCTCTTTGCTTGACATCATGGGAAAATAAAATAAAATCAGACAAGACCTCAGAAAAAAAAATTGGGGACCTCCACAAGTCTGGTTCATCCTTGGGAGCAATTTACAAACGACTAAAGGTACCACATTCATCTGTAAAAACAATAGTACGCAAGTATAAACACCATGGGACCACACAGCCATCATACTGCTCAGGAAGGAGACGCATTCTGTCTTCAAGTGATGAACGTAGTTTGGTGAGAAAAGTGCAAATCAGTACTAGAACAAAGGACCTTATGAAGATACTGGAGGAAACAGGTACACAAGTATCTATATCCATAGAAAAACGAGTCCTATATCAAGATAACTTAAAAGGCTGCTCAGCAAGGAAGAAGCCGCTGCTCCAAATCAGCCATAAAAAAAAGCCAGACTACAGTTTGCAAGTGCACATGGGGACAAAGATCTTTCTTTTTGGAGAAATGTCATCTGGTCTGATGAAACAAAAATGTAACTTTTTGGCCATAATGACCATCGTTATGTTTGGAGGAAAAAGGGTGAGGCTTGCAAGCCAAATAATACCATCCCGACTGTAAACCATGGGGGTGGCAGCATCATGTTGTGGGGGTGCTTTGCTGCAGGCGGGTCTGGTGCACTTCACAAAATAGATGCCGTCATAAGGAAGGAAATTATGTGGATATATTGAAGCAACATCTCAAGACATCAGCCATGAAGTCAAAGCTTGGTCATAAATGGGTCTTCCAAATGGACAATGACCCCAAGCGTAACCCCAAATTTTTGGCAAAATGGCTTAAGCACAACAAAGTTAAGATATTGAAATGGCCATCACAAAGCGCTGGCCTCAATCTGATCTCAATCTAAAATTTGTGGGCAGAACTGAAAAAGCACGTGCTATCAAGGAGGCCTATAAACCTGACTCAGTTACACCAGTTCTGTCTGGAGTATTGGGACAAAATTCCAGAAACTTATTGTGAGAAGCTTGTGGAAGGCTACCCAAAATGTTTGACACAAGTTAAACAATTTAAACTTTTGACCCACTGGGAATGTGATGAAAGAAATAAAAGCTTAAATAAATAATTCTCTACTATTATTCTGACATTTCACATTCTTAAAATAGTGATCCTAACCGACCTAAAACAGGGAATGTTTTCTAAGATTTAATGTCAGGAATTGCGAAAAACTGAGTTTAAATGTATACTATATACGCCATTACTGTTGCATTACTACTGAACAAATCAGAATATGGTGATTCACAATATCTGAATGAAAAGCTCTCAAAGCTAGAAAGACAGCCAGCAGCTCTAGGCGCTTGACATGTCACGGCCGTTTCACACCTGTTTCCAGGTGTCCATTACAAACTGCGCCCCAACCTGTGTTGGATGCATTTGTGGCCAGCACTTGCTTTCTGAAAACTTGACCCAGCATAACATCTTGTAAGTAGAAGGCTGTGGCTGTCCATGGGGCTTGAGCAGCCAGACAGTGGCAAGTTACCAGGATGCTCATGAAGATGAAATTACTTCAGTGTAAATGTTTTTGTGAATAAATGCTTATGCAAATATTCAAAGCAGCAAGTCTCTGTGGTCACTCAGTAGTGCCTCTAATTGGCTAATAATAACCAATCGCTGAGCTGATTGGTTATTTACCAGCAGCTCAGCAGAGACATTTGGCAGTTTTCTTTTCCGTGATCCACATTACAGAGGATGTAATCGCTGCACGGGCGAGCTGAATAGGGCACACGACAGGATTTTGACTGTTCATTATGAACTTCAGGGAAGAACGGGGCGTCCGGGTTCCAGTAAACATTCATTAAGGCGATATTGTGTAGGTTCCTCTTGAGGATACCACGTGATAACAAGCTCTTTGACAGCCCTTGAAAGGACACAAAGCATCACCTTGTCAGTTGCGCATACATGCTCCTTGCCCTTGCTGGGAGTGCATCATCCACTGACCACTCGCCTGATGCAGTAAGAGACATGACATCATCATCATCCCCAGCGTCAGAAACGCAGAACGAGAAGACACACATCCTGCTCGACCTTGTGGCTCTGCCGTGCCTCCATGCGTGACCCCTCGGGTATCACAGAAGCGGCAGGTGGGAGGGCGCGTGAGGCTGAATCGTCCCTCAGAACGAGGGTGATTCGATAGCGCAGCTTCTTGAGACTCATGCCCTGACAGTAAGGGCAGTCTGTCTCCATGAGAGCTGACTCTGCGTGGACACGGCGCCTAAAAGGGCGGGGCTCAAACACCATAGCCAATATTAGAATATTGCCGTTATTGTAGAGAGGTTTCAACAAGGTCGTGTGGAAGGAACTCCCCTTATGCGTTTAAGTGTACCGAGTCGTAAGGGAATGAGATGTTACACAGAATGACCACTCACTTTCATTCCAATCTATTTCCATTTAGTGAAAGTGATTGGTGACTGAAGGTAACATTCTGCCTGATATTTTCAAGAAAGAAAGTCATGGGTTTGGAATACATTAGGGTGAGTAAATAATGAAAGTGTTTTAATTTGTGTGTGATCATCTGCAGCTTTTATCTTCTTAGAAGCGTAATAAAAATACAGCTGTTGCCTATAAAGCCATATTCAATGTAGAAACACATGCAACAAAATCGTTTCTATTCTAACTAAAAAATATATTTTCTCCGGAAAGATTAGGTATTTTCTCGGGCTGGTCATGTGATGGGCGGATGGCTGGTCCATCGCAAAGCAGTTGCTCCCTCTATCGGTCCGCTATCCGTCCTACAGCAACACAGTGTTTCGGACTGCGGGACTGCAGTTGGATATCATAGAAGGATGTGGTCCTTTTTCGCACGGGATCCTATCAAAGACTTCAACTATGAAATTATACCCGAGAATCAAGAAAAATCCGGCATATGGACACTTAGTCGGGGCAAGCGCAAGGTAAATACGGTGACATGAATTTATAACACACATATAATGTCGAAGCAGGCCGCTAAGGCCTCGGACTAGAGTGTTAACTGTGACTCGATTTGAATTGCTCATCAGACGGTAGTACAGATACAGAGGGTTCAAAAACAAAACGTGTTTTTTTGGCAAGCTAAACATTTGACTAGTAAATGGTTAGTTTCGTTGGGGGATGAACTGGTTAGATTATAAACCCATTTATTGAAAAAAACTAGGTTTCTTTGGTCATTTTATCACAAGAGCAGCCACGTTACGTTGCTGTGGCCACGTCAACAGAAAACTGCTGTCACATTACATGACAAAGCACAATTGTTAGCATCCATTTCTTTATTTTTCTTTGTATATGTTGTCAAACTGTCATAATTTATGGATTTATTTGTGATAAGTTTAATGGTTGAGAAAGGCTGCTGTGCTTGTGTTTACAGTACGTGTCCTACAGGCCATATTACTGGATCTGATCATCATTTAGAATTACTGACTGTATCTGAACATTTGTGAGGATTACTGAGTAGACCTAAAGAAACTATTGATTTGTAGAATGACAAGCATGATGTTACCATGAAATGTTATTCTTTAACATGCTGTATCAGTGGCTTGGATTATTTGACAACTAGATAATACAAACAAAAAATGTTGATTTTCATAATCTACCTGAATTACACTGCTGATTTGTACTATTTGATATATATGGGTATCACCAGTCACCTCACCATGCGATACTGTTGTCAGAAGTTTACATACACCTTAGCCAAATACAGTACATTTAAACTCTCAGTTTTTCACAATTCCTGACATTTAATCTTAGAAAACATTCCCTGTTTTAGGTCGGTTAGGATCACTATTTTAAGAATGTGAAATGTCAGAATAATAGTAGAAAGAATTATTTATTTCAGATTTTATTTCTTTCATCACATTCCCAGTGGGTCAAAAGTTTACATACACTTTATTAGTATTTGGTGTCATTGACTTTAAATTGTTTAACTTGGGTCAGATGTTTTGGGAGCCTTCCACAAGCTTATCACAATAAGTTGCTGGAATTTTGGTCCAATCCTCCAGACAGAACTGATGTTACTGAGTCAGGTTTGTAGGCCTCCTTGATAGCACACGCTTTTTCAGTTCTGCCCACAAATTTTCTATCGGATTGAGGTCAGTCCAATACCGTAAGCCATTTTGCCACAATTTTGGAGGTATGTTTGGGGTCATTGTCCATTTGGAAGACCCATTTACGACCAAGCTTTAACTACCTGTCTGATGTCTTGAGATGTTGCTTCAATATATCCAGATCAATTTCTTCCTCATGATGCCATCTATTTTGTGAAGTGCACCAGACCCGCCTGCAGCAAAGCACCCCCACAACATGATGCTGCCACCCCCATGCTTCACGGTTGGGGTGGTTTTCTTCAGTTTGCAAGCCTCACCTTTTCCTCCAAAACTAACGATGGTCATTATGGCCAAACAGTTACATTTTTGTTTCATCAGACCAGATGAAACCAGTCAAAGTTTGAAATCAACCTTACCATAATACTCAATTTCACAATATGACACATTTTGGTCTGATATGTTGTTGATCAATATTATTATAAACTTTCCTCAAGAAACTCGGATCTTTTCAAAGCAAAGTAACAAAGAAAATAATGCATAACTGTAGTAAAAAATCCACAACTAAAATAACACGTCTTGCAGAAAATACGTTTAAAAACTATTTAAAAATACTTCTTCCAACAACAACAAAAAAAGACTGTATCGAAGGAAGGACATCTTTTGGCTTTCATAATGTTCTTTATCATGCTTCTTTTTGAGGTGGTAAAACAGATTGTTTGTAAGTGATTATCATCGTGAGACACATTTTTCAGATAAATTTTGTATAATCTGTCATATTTTGTGAACCTACAACACAGATGTCACTCCTGTTTTTATAACAAGCTCCCCTTCATTTTCTTGACTTTTCTATTCATCATATCTGCAATAATTCATCAAATTATGGAGAAGTACAGATGTGCAGTGTAGTCAACCTCTGTATGTTAAAGAGATGATACAGGTGTCTGGATCACAGTGACGCTGTCCTGGTAGTGTGTGTCTTGGTGGACTGCTGCACCATCAGCTATAGGGTGCTTGCAATCGGTCCGCAAAACCAGAATTGCGAAGAATCAGCAACGAGTTTATTGCTGCGCTTGCCTGATTTGCATAATTCCTTTAGGGAATCTGCCACTAAACCTGCGTACAAATTTTACCGGCTGCAACTCATTCCCTGCTCAAGCCTGGATTCAGTCTCACTTGAAGCACGGCCACTGATAGATACGCATGCACGCGCTGTGCACATGGACATTTACAAATCGCAATATACACAATATAGCAAAATCTCTATCGGTTGACACTTTATATCATCGCCATGATATGTGTAGTCATATCACCCAACCCTACTCTAGGAGACAGAATGCGTCTCCTTCCTGAGCAGTATGATGGCTGTGTGGTCCCATGGTGTTTATACTTGCGTACTATTGTTTTTACAGATGAATGTGGTACCTTTAGTCGTTTGTAAATTGCTCCCAAGGATGAACCAGACTTGTGGAGGTCCCCAATTTTTTTTTCTGAGGTCTTGTCTGATTTTATTTTATTTTCCCATGATGTCAAGCAAAGAGGGACTGAGTTTGAAGGTAGGCCTTAAAATACATCCACAGGTACACTTCCAATTCAGTACACCTCCTATCAGAAGCTAAATGGCTAATTGTCTAAAGGCTAGACATCATTTTCTGGAATTTTCCAAGCTGCTTAAAGGAACAGTTAACTTAAGTAAACCTCTGACCCACTGGAGTTGTGATATAGTCAATTAAAAGTGAAACAATCTGTGTGTAAACAATTGTTGGAAAAATTACCAAAAACGTGTTGTCCAAAACTATAGTTTGCTAATATGAAATCTATGGAGTGGTTAAAAAATGAGTTTTAATGACTTAAAATTGTAAGTGTATGCAAACTTCTGACTTCAGCTGTATAGCGAAACACATGTCATGATTCGATATATCACGATATCCTGATTCGATTCCAATTTACAAGCTTTCAATTGTCTTCCAGCTGATGCTGTTTTTATTTATACAGGGGACCTTCTAACTTGATAAATTACAAAAATATAAATGTAATTTTATCATTTGTTCTTTATCATTTTAGTCATATTTTTGGTTTTTAAAAATTTACAAAGCACTCGAATGCCATTTAAAAAAATATGATGTCTTGAAATTGCATATATAACATTATATTTTGCACACACACACATATATTGTAACATGTTTGTTGTTTACATTCCTAATTTTCCTATTTACATTGTTATGTAGAACAAGTGCTAAAATGGTCTCTTTATGACCAGCGGCAAGGACTTTGACAGAGTTTTGGTCGAATGGTGGTGATGTGTAATTAATTCAATATTTCTTTTGTTTCTTTCTTTTATCAACAACTAACTGTAAAGAACAGAAAGGGTATTAAAATAGACAATATTCAATAACAAATGGAATGCATGGAGTTTGCTCTTATTTAGACAACCAGCTTCTTATTTATTGAACTGCTGGATATGATGTGAATGCTTAAATAGTTTAATCTAAATATATGGATCTTTAGTATCGATATAAAATATTGATTAAAAGTTTTGTGATATATCATTATTTGATTGTATTGACACAGCCCTAATTTTTATCCACTTTTATTCCAGACAACGGGTGAGCCAGTCTCAGTCTTTGTGTACGAGGTGTCCCAGGGAACAGAGGAGCAGACACAGCTGGCTAAAGCAGCTTTCAAACGCACAAAAACTCTCAGACATCCCAATATCTTGTCCTACGTAGATGGGTTGGAGGTAAAGACCTGTGAGATGAAAAGTTGTTTTATCAGTGTGATGGTGAATTTTTAAGATATGGTTCTCTTTAAACAATGGCTCCTCTTTTCTTGTGCTCTCCTTTGCTCTTGATCATTAAGGTTGAGGTGAGCTCATTATAGTGAATGTACCCACTTGTCAACAATAGACCCCTTTCCCAAGAATTATTCTAGATAATTTTATGTTAGCGGGATATTTAATTAAATTCATAATGAGTTAAATGCATCCTAGATTTATCCTAATCTTAATTATAAAGAAAAACTTTTTCACAAAGCCTTCTGTCTTTTCATGTTTGATATCAGACAGAGAAAAGCTTATACATCGTCACAGAACCAGTGACCCCTCTGGCTGCACACCTGAAAATCCAGGCAGAGAAGGGCGGAGCTAGTGATTTAGAGGTGTCATGGGGCCTTCATCAGATTGTTGTAAGTTCAGAAGAAAAGACAATTTCCTCTTCTTATCATTCATTTATTTTAAATGGGCTTCTAAATGAAACAGTTTGCTGTCACCCATCCTCCGTCAGAAAGCGCTGAGCTTTTTGGTGAATGACTGCCACCTCCTCCATAATAACTTGGGCATGTGGGCCATCTTTGTGGACCGTGCTGGTGAATGGAAACTTGGAGGGTTGGATCATGTGACCTCAGACCAGGGAGACTCTTCTTCTTTACCGCCACCAAAAGTGATCAACTCTGACCTGGAGAAATATGACCCTCCAGAGAGCCCTGGCAGTGGTGGAGAGAAATGGTAACATTTACAAGCAGAAAACACCTTGTTGTATTAGTGTTCCAAGTGTTGCTCCTTTTTTTGGCTGCAAAATATATTATCGGAATGCACTTCTAATGGACTAAATGTGTTGACTTTTTACCTCTGCATAGGACAGGGGATGTGTGGCATCTTGGTTGTCTTATTTGGGAAGTATTTAATGGACCTTTACCACGTGCTTCCTCATTACGATCTATCAGCAAGGTACTGGATTGTTGTTTATCATTTGTAATGTGACAATGTGTAGTTGTGCATAAGCATTTCCAGTTTCATTCAGCTGAGACATACAGAATCATAGGGTTGTATTCAGATGTTCTTATACCACCCTGTTTACGTCACAGATTCCAAAGCAGTTAGTACAGCATTACTGTGAGTTGGTGGGGGCAAACCCGAAGGTTCGTCCCAACCCTGCCCGGTTCCTCCTGAACTGCAGATCTCCAGGAGGCTTTATGAACAACAGCTTTGTGGAGAGCAATTTATTTTTGGAAGAGATACAGGTATTTAAAGACTCTTTTGTGTTAATTTTGCACTTTAAAACTGTATTGTATTTGTAAGGAGACTCTCCTTAAAAATAAGAATTAATATTTTTCTTGCATATTTAATGTGTGTCTTTTGCAGTTGATTCTATATTTTTTGGACCAGTTTTAAGTCATAGATTTAAAGGGTTAGTTCATCCGAAAATGACAACTCTGTCATCATTTACTCATGTTCACGTTGTTGCAAACCATAGAGCTTGCTTTCATCCATGGAACACAAGAGGAGAAATTTTAAATGGTGACCGAGTCTGTCCCTAATATTCTGCCTCACAACTCCTCCTGTGTTCCATTGGTGAAAGCCATGCACGCTTAAAGTGAGTTATCATTTTTGGTTTAAAGGAATACTTCATCGAAAAATTCTAATTCCCTTTATCTTTATCTCTCCCTTTAACTCCATTAATACACAAACAAAATTGTGTGCCGGTTTGTGTACACTGATATGCAGGTTTGTTTGTTTGTGTGTGTGTAGATTAAGGAAACAGCAGAAAAGCAGCAGTTCTTCCAGGAACTGAGTGAGAATCTGGACTCTTTTCCTGAAGATTTCTGCAAACACAAAGTGCTGCCTCAGCTCCTTACAGCCTTTGAGTTTGGCAACGCTGGTGCTGTCGTCCTCACACCGCTATTCAAGGTACCTGACAATTTCGTCATTTTCTATTTACACATTACTTTCATTGCAGAATGAAACCTTAGAAATGTGAGCATCTTAAGCAGTACATGTCAAGGGCGTTCAATACAGTTTCATTGTTTTGTTTTTTTTCTTCTGTTAGGTAGGGAAGTATTTGTCAGCTGAAGAGTACCAGCAGAAAATCATTCCAGTTATAGTGAAGATGTTCTCCTCTACTGACCGGGCAATGAGGATACGATTACTACAACAGGTATAGATGAGTCCACTGTTTTATAGTGTTTATGTCAATTATTATTTTTCTCACTCCGTCTCTCCTTCTCTGTCACCCTTTCTTTTTATAAATGTCAGATGGAGCAGTTTATTCAGTATTTGAATGAAGCAGCAGTTAATTCCCAGATTTTTCCACACGTGGTTCACGGTTTCACAGACACAAACCCTGCGATCCGAGAGCAGACAGTAAAGGTACATGGATGCTCTATATTTTCTCCTCTCTGGTGTTCTGATATGCAGTTAACTAAAAGAGGCATATTGCAGAAATTTGTCTTTAATATTTCTTTAAATGACCTTGGCTGCTTCTTTGGGTCATTATAATATTACTATTACTATATGAAGACTAATTTAAAGCAGTAAATAAATGGGTAGTTGATGTAGAACCATGAAAAGTCCATGGACTTTATCAACATCAAGATTTTAGGTGAAAAAACTTATTAAAATTAATGAATAAGGAAGTCCATATATTCCAAGATTTCTCTTGATATAAACTCTTAAAAGCTGCATATATTAGAATGATCAAGATGATGTTTAAAATGCACAGGACATATTACTTCCTAAATGTTTTTCATGTCAAATACCCAAAACAAGAGAGATATGTTTATTTGGATGTTATGCTTTTTCTTTTTATCCTTTTAGTCCATGCTCCTGTTGGCCCCTAAGCTGAATGAGACCAATTTAAATCAAGAGTTAATGCGTCACTTTGCACGACTGCAGGCCCGGGACGATCAGGGCCCCATCCGCTGCAACACCACCGTATGCCTGGGCAAGATCGCCTCCTACCTCAATGCTGGGGTAAATACAAACAAGAATCCTTAATCTTTTACAGACATTAAATTTTACCTCTTATTAATTACCATATTGTGATTCGTTAACATGTTTTTCTTAGATACGCCAGCGTGTATTAATCTCTGCATTCTCACGGGCAACTAAAGACCCATTTCCTGCCTCGCGTGCAGCTGGTGTGCTGGGATTCGCTGCTACTCATCAATTTTACAGTGTGACTGAGAGCGCCAGTCGTATTTTGCCCACACTCTGCACACTGACTGTGGACCCGGACAAAAACGTCAGAGATCAGGTAAAGCAAATACACAAAATGTCACACTATGTATTTGAATGTTTTTCAGTTTAGTTGTGTCATTCAACACTATTAGAATATCCAATTTCTAATGTTTTTCTGTTCCTGTAGGCATTCAAAGCCATAAAAAGTTTCCTCAGTAAACTGGAGACCATTTCTGAAGACCCTTCTAAACTAGCAGAAATAGGTAATGTATTTTGTAATGTAAAGGTGTGTTTTGCAGTTCAATTTAATTGACGCTTGCTACATTTCTGGGTTTGAAAAGTAGAAGTAAACTATAGCAGTCTAAACTTCACAGCCGATGTATAGAGGTACGGTTGCAAGAAAAAAATATGTGAACCGTTTGGAATTATCTGCATTCATTTATACATTTGGTCTGATCTTCATCTAAGTTACAATAATGAAACACAATCAGTTTGAATAATAACACAAATTATTGTATTGTTCTTGCACATATTGAATACATCATTCAAACATTCACAATGATGGTTGAAAAAAGTATGTGAACCCCTAATCTAATGACATCAACAAAAGCTAATTAGAGTCAGGAGGTAACAAATCTGGCATCCAATTTATGAAACGAGATTGTAGGTGTGGGTGAGCTACTTTGACTAATAAAAAGCACTCAAACATTTTGAGTTTGCTTTGAACCAGCACCTTATCGTGGTGGAGAGGTTTGTGTGCCCTTATGATCCTGAGGGCTGTGTTGTCTGGAGCCAGGTGCTCCTGGTAGGGTCTCCCAAGGCAAAGTGGTCTCAGGTGAGGGGCCAGACTAAGAATGGTTCACAATGATTCCATGGAAAAAACAGCAAGAGGAGGAGTTACCCTGCCCGGAGGAAGCCCGGGGCCCCCGTCTGGAGCCAGGCCCAGATGGAGGGCTCGTCGGCGAGCGCCTGGTGGCCGGGCTTGTCACGGAGCCCGTTCGGGCACAGCCCGAAGAAGCAACGTGACACCCCCCTCTACATCCCTTGGGCCCACCACCCATTGGAGAAACCGCAGGAGTCAGGTGCATTTACATTTACATTTATGCATTTGGCAGACGCTTTTATCCAAAGCGACATACAGTGCACTTATTACAGGGACAATCCCCCTGGAGCAACCTGGAGTTAAGTGTCTTGCTCAAGGACACAATGGTGGTGGCCGTGGGGATCGAACCAGTGAACTTCTGATTACCAGTTATGTGCTTTAACCCACTACAGCACCACCAATGGTGTGCTGCCATATGGGTGGCAGTGAAGGCCGTGGGTCTCGACGGACCAGACCCGGGCGGCAAAGTCTAGTTCTAGGGACGTGGAACATCACCTCACTGGGGGGGAAGGGGCCAGAAATGGTGAGGGAGGTGGAGCGTTACCAGTTGGATCTGGTAGGGCTTACTTCGCCGCACAGTTTTGGCTCTGGATCCGTACTCCTGGATAGGGAATGGACTCTATTCTTCTCTGGAGTTTCCCAGGGTGTGAGGCGATGGCGGGTGTGGGGATACTCACAAGTCCCTGGCTGAGTGCCGCTACGTTGGAGTTTACCCCGGTGGACGAGAGGGTCGCCTCCCTTCGCCTACGGGTTGTGGGGGGGGAAAACTCTGACTGTTGTCTGTGCATATGCACCGAACAGCAGTTAAGAGTATTCAGCCTTCTTGGAGACCCTGAATGGAGTCCTGAATAGGGCCCCAGTAGGGGACTCCATAGTGATGCTGGGTGACTTCAACGCGCACGTGGGAAATGACAGGGACACCTGGAAAGGCGTGATTGGGAGGAACGGCCTCCCCGATCTGAACACGAGTGGGTGTTTGTTATTGACTTCTGTGCTAGTCATGGTTTATCTATAACAAACACCATGTTCGAACATAAGGATGCTCATAAGTGTACGTGGTACCAGAGCACCTTAGGCCGAAGATCGATGATCGATTTTGTAATCGTGTCATCAGATCCGAGGCCATATGTTTTGGACACTCGGGTGAAGAGAGGGGCAGAGCTGTCAACCAATCACCATCTGGTGGTGAGTTGGATCAGGGGGTGGGGAAAGACTCTGGACAGACTTGGGAAGCCCAAGCGAGTAGTGTGAGTGAACTGGGAACGTTTGGAGGAGGTCCCTGTCCGCGAGATCTTCAACTCTCAGGCATCCCTGCGGAGATTGGTGACATTGAACCGGAGTGGGCAATGTTCAAAGCTTCCATTGCCGAAGCCGCGGTGGAGAGCTGCGGCCTCAAGGTTTTAGGTGCCTCAAGGGGTGGTAACCCTCGAACACCGTGGTGGACACTGGTGGTCAGGGAAGCTGTCCGACTGAAGAAAGAAGCCTTCTGGGATTTTTTGTCCCGGAGGTCTCCGGAGGCAGTTGCAAGGTACCGACAGGCCCGAAGGGCTGCGGCCTCAGCCGTGAGGGAGGCCAAGCAGTGGGTGTGGGAAAAGTTCGGAGAAGCCATCGAGAAGGACTTTCGGTCCGCACCAAAGTGCTTCTGGAAAACCGTCCGCCACCTTATGAGGGGGAAACGGGGAACCATCCAAGCTGTATACAGCAAAGATGGGACACTGTTGACCTCAACCGAGGAGGTTATACATGTGTTTTGTCGCTGCTTTTTGCAGATGATGTGGTCTTCATGTCATCGTCGGTCCGTGACCTTCAGCTCTCACTGGACCACTTAGCAGTCGAGTGAGATGAGGATTAGCACCTCTAAATCTGAGGCCATGGTTCTCAACAGGAAGCCGTTGGAGTGCATACTCCGGGTAGGGAAGGAGGTATTGCCCCAAGTGAAGGAGTTCAAGTACCTCGGGGTCTTGTTCACGAGTGAAGGGACAATGGAGCGAGAGGTTGGCCAGAGAATCGGGACAGCGGGGGCGGTATTGCAATCTCGCGAAAAGAGAGCTGAGCCGGAAGGCAAAGCTCTCGATCTACCGGTCAATTTTTGTTCCTACCCTCACCTATGGTCATGAAGGTTGGGTCATGACCGAAAGAACTAGGTCGCAAGTACAAGTGGCCGAAATGGGCTTCCTCAGAAGGGTGCCGGGCTTCTCCCTTAGTCATCCATGAGGAGCTCTGAGTAGAGCCGCTGCTCCTTTGAGTGGAAAGGAGTCAGTTGAGGTGGTTTGGGCATCTGGTAAGAATGCCCCCTAGTCGCCTCCCTAGGGAGGTGTTTCAGGCACGTCCAGCTGGAAGGAGGCCTCGGGGAAGACCCAGGACTAGGTGGAGAGATTACATCTCCACACTGGCCTGGGAACGCCTCGGGGTCCCCCTGTCAGAGCTCATTAATGTTGCTCGGTATAGGGAAGTTTGGGGCCCCCTGCTGGAGCTGCTGCCTCCGCGACCCGACTTCGGATAAGTGGTTGAAGATGGATGCATGGATGGATATCCACAAGAAGCAATTGCGGATGCCTTGCAAAAAAGAGATCTCCGAAGACCTACAATCAAGAATTGTTGCTTTTGCATGAAGTTGGAAAGATTTACAAAGTTATTTAGATGAGCTTAGATATTCATCTGTCCACAGTTAGACAACCTGTCTATAAAGGGTTTAGTACTGTGGCTACTCTCCGTAGAAGTGGCCATCCAGCCAAGATGACTCAAAGGCACAATGCAGAATGCTCAATGAGGTAAAAAAAGAACCCTAGAGTGACCGCTAAAGACTAGAAGGAATCATTGGAACTGGTTAACATATCTGTTCATTAGCACAACAGGCCAACAGGCATGAAGCAAGCCACTGCTTTCCAACAAAAACCAGGGTTCCCACACATCCTGAAATTTTGCAATGCAGTTTTCTAGTCATGGAAAATTAAAACATTTCCTAAATGTCCTGGAAAATAACTATTTGGCCTGGAAAATATTTTAGTATAATAAAACTGTTTGACTGTGTCGCTTACTAGGTTTTTGTTACATATACAAAAACATGGTAATGAAAATGAATTAAAACCCCGAGGTGGTAGTATGGTGATGCAGCCTTTACACATGAATTAATTTTCAATAATTCAACAATCGGAGTCCACTCATACCAGTTACCACATTTCTACGATGTGCAAAACATGGGCGTTCAGTCACTGAATCCAGTCTTAACAATTGCATTAGCTATAATATGCAGTATGTCATAATTAGGATGAAATTGAATGTTCAAATGCATAATTAATCAAATTAAAATTGCGATGTATCCTGGTGTGATTATTAAAGTGCAAAAGATTTACTGAGATTTAATTAAATAAATAATCAGAATATGTGTGTGTGTAGTAGATGCAGGGCTGTACAGTGCAACAGTTTTACTCGCATTTGTGATAAAATTATAATGTACAAATATACATTTTAAACCGTTTGCACATGTGCGACAAGTTACAGCACTTGGAAAATCCACAAATTATGCCTATTAACAGTGTTGCAAAGAACATGTAAAATAATCTGATGTCTACTTTGCTATTGTGAAATCTCAAAATCTAGAACATCAGCACATGGCCATGGATTTTTATGGTTTTTAGAATCAAGGTAATGTTCCCTTTGTGCATTTAAATAAAATGAAATAATTATATTTTCACCGTTATGATAATAAAATGTTATTAACCTGTTGATACACATTTCTCCACATGCGGTGATGACGTCACTCTGCTTACATTTAATATATTATTTACATCTCTAAATGTAATTAATGTTAACAAATTATACATCTTTTCAAAGGTCTGATGTCCGATCTCTGTTTCATGATAGCAATGCTCCAGAATCAGCAATTTAGTTATTTGTGCCAGGAGTACAAATGAAAACATGCAATATCAAAACGACACTTCATACATTTATGAAAACACAATCACCAGATGAATCCATTTCGCCACACTTAGGTCAATTGTCCATGTCAAGCGTTCAATTGAAAAACATTCAATTGCACTTTTTGTCCATAAAAGTGATAAATCTGGGAAATATTGATATATTCTCCATTGTTTACATGAGATCTCGCCTGAAAGAATTACCCTTCATCATCGTTCTTCAACAAACTATGTAATCTGATCAGCGTTCATGTTGTAAAACTGTATATGATCTTGTATATTAGTCTCATAAACAAAGTAGTCTCATTAGTCTCATGATCCTGTCTCCAAAGTCTATTTTTAAAAATGCAGTAGTTGTGGTTACGTTGGAAATCCAAGGTCCTGCCCCAGCCCCTCTGAAATAACTGAAATTAAATTCAAATGCATTTTAAATGTGATAAAATTTGATTTATCTGTTTCCTCATAGAAAAGGATGTGACTACGTCAGCACAGACAGGAGGGTCAGCTGCTACGTGGGCAGGATGGGCGGTAACGGGCGTCTCATCTCTCACCTCCAAACTCATTAGAAATGCTCCAGCTGGTTCGGAGGCACAACCTGCCGAAAACAGCCCCACCCCTCAACCTACTGCTGGATCAGTAACCACACATACTGCAGGCAAAGGTGTGAAGCTTGATTGTTAAAGTATGATAACTAAAGCAAATGGAATGAAGATTATCAAAGGAAGAAATCTTGAATGGGAAGAATAGAATTTATGTAACCAGTTGGCACACTGAAGTATTTGAAAATGCAAAAAAAGCATTCACGCTCGTTCGGGGCATCTGAAAATATGATTTCAAATTCACAAGATATTGACTTCCATTGGTTGATATGCTAGTTTTTAACCTACCAACCAAACTTAATGCCCACTTTTACAAAAAGTAGGCAGGTTAATAATCAATTATTGAATTAGCTTTGTTTTTATCTCATCAACTAACTTCCTCTCTTCTTTAAGACGCTGAAATGAGAACACAGACTTCCAGTGCTCATGGTGTCCAATCAGAGACGTCAAATGAGAAAACGGCAGAGCCAGATGGAGATCGGTGGGAGGATGAGGATTGGGGAAGTCTTGAGGTGACTGATGGTTATTTAAATTATGCAAAGTCTCTAGTATTTTTGTTAGTCTTTGACCTTTTAAGGAGTTAAAAGGTTGCTTAGACATGAACAATGAAATTTAAATAATTGCCAGCTATCTCTGTTTGCCCTCAGCACCCTGAAAAAGTACAGACAGATCCAGACGATTGGCATTCTGATTGGTCGGCTGTGTCCTCAACACACAAGAAAAGCAATGTAGGTGACATTTGGACATTGAGAGATCATCATTATCCTCCTGATTTGTTCACTTGATGACTGTGGGTTTAAATCAGAGACAAATATAAGTAAGCCATTCATAGATTGATTTCCTTGAAAACTGTAAACACTGTCTCTGTGGCACTATAAAACATTCTGTGCCATAAAGGGAATTAGGCATGTCATGAACCTCCTTGTGGTTGCGATTAGTGGTTCTCACTCTCAATGGGGTGCTTGGTAAGTTGTGCATGGATTGCGGAGAGTAGCATGAGCCTCCACATGCTGAGAGTCTCTGCAGTGTCATGCACAGCGAGCCACGGGATAAGATGCGTGGACTGACTGTATCAGAAGCGGAGTCAACTGAGACTTATCCTCCGCCACCAGGATTGAGTTGAGTAACCACCACGAGGACCTAAGTAGTGGGAACTGGGCATTCCTAATTGGGAGAAAAGGGAATACAAAAAAAATATTGTGTAACGGCAAATTTTATTTGTCGTTCTGGTATGTACATGCAGTGACACAGAGGAGCCCTGTTTCATGTCTGAGATGAATAAACACGGAATGTCAAAGGTCTTTCTTCATGTGAAATAAGGGATTGTATGTTTAATGGAGAGCCTTGAAATAACTTGTGAAATCAAAGAATTTTGGTTAAACATTTTACTATTGCATAATATGATATGATATATAATAATAACTATTCATGTTGGCTGGGGTTCAACAAAAACAGTGTAAATGCACTAAATGGACCAAGACTAAAGTTAACCAAAAAGAGAGACATATATTTTATTATTTAAAAAAAATATGTTTAATATAATTCATAAGATGTTAAAGCCTTTAACCTTTTAACAGCCCGTCGGGTCGTGTGCGGGCCCGGTCGACTATTGCGCAATAACTTCGCAATATGCAAAAACTCAAAAATTAAAAGATAAGCATATCTTACATCGTTGGAAAGCTGAGACTCTTGTGATTCGAACGATGTAAACCATTTTAATATACACTTAACACAGCGGGTACAATCGGTGTATTTCTCAGACCACTTACAGCAAAATAAACGAATCTATAATGGTAGAAACTCACTTATAATGCTCATCTTACTCTACTGATCCACTTCATTCCATCAAAAATGGTTTAGTTACACTGTAAAGGGTCCATACAATCCAATTCAACAAAGTATTTGGTCCATAACACATTTATATATCAATAAACACCCACGAAGTATAGACGTAGCATTTCGAGCTAACCGACAGAGCTGACACAACTTTGCATTCTTTGATGAAGCTACCTTGAACATGTAAACATTACAGATATTTTTATGTCAAAATGTCCGCTGACCCCTGGACTTTAGATGGACAGGTCATTTGAGCCAGTCGGTGCATGATAGAGGTGTGGCCAGGTATCAATATCCTTGAAGCCTATACATACACTTGGATAAACATGTGTAAAACACTCATTTTCTAATGTATTGTTATCAAATTTTAAATTGGGTTTGGTAAGGTTTCATGCTGTGATCTAATTGTGTTTTCCAGCTAAATCCTCCCAGCTGTAGTTATCTGCAGGCATCTTTTTACAAAAAAAAATGTAGGCGGAGTTTATTTCCCCTTTTTGAGTGTGTTCAAAGTTCTATTACTCAATACAAGTAAGACTTACAGTGATTCTGACTATTCAGGAACAAACCTCAAAGTCTCCCCTTTCAAAAGAGACCAAAAGCATGCATATACTCCAAAGGGTTCAAGAACAGCATGCATTTTAATTTGGGTAGGCCTTTTTTAGGCGTTTTTGGCAAATATTGCAGGATGTTGGAAATCATGTAAAAGTTTAATATGAATAAATGACTTCTTAATGTTTATTAGCGCACTTACACATATTACAATTTGTTTACATATTACAATTAATCGTCAGTCAAATTTCATAATCGTGACAGCCCTAAAGGGGACAAATGTATTTATTCAGTAATCACAATCAGGGGACAGTATGTATCACATGATTCACGAAGTTGCTCATTTGCATGCGCAGCCACAGAAAACAAGTTTTGCGCTGATTGACTAAATGAAACACTAAAAACAGTGATGCTTCTATGACATTGCACAGCGTGTCAAAGACATCCTTCATGTGTATGTTTACATCAGACAAACAGTTGAAAAACACTTTCACCCACTTTCACAACACTATGTTGTCTCTGAAAAATTGAGATGCATTGAGAATTCTTCTGTTTTGTAAATGCCCAGGATACAGTGTCAAAAAATGACTCAAGTTGAAAATGGTTATACTATATTCTTTATCGTTCCATAGGTGGGTAGGAAATCCTCTGAGGCAGTGAAAAAGCAGAGTTCTGATTGGAGCTCCGGCTGGGATGCTGATGACAGCTGGTCCAATGAGAAAGATGCTGATTGTCAGGGTCAAAGTTCACCTGCTGATGAGGGCTGGGGTAATGACTGGGATGACGATGGAAGTCTGGCTGAGAGTTTTGCCCAAACCCCACGAATTAAAGCCAACCCCTCAGCCATTGATCCAAAGAGTGCCAGCTTAAGCTCAGGCCAGGAAGGGGTGCGGTTGGCTAGTGATTACCACTGGGACAGTGCAGGTGGAAAATCAGCAACATCTGATCTGTTTTCCAATTTGTCACAACGAACATATACCACTGCTGCTACGCCGGTAAGGACAGGAGGGTTTTGGGTGAGAAGTTAGAGACTGAGAATTGTGTCAGAGACTGAGAATTGGTGGTGAAAAAAGAATATGGAAGGATGCTTGTCAGTGGATGGATGTGAGGAAAGACATGCATTTAGGTGCAATTAATTCTGTGATTTCACTGGAAGGGAAAGCAGGCCTTATTGCTGTGGTAGGCTGTATGACTGTGTCCCATATTCTAGCATCAACTACCAACTTTTTAAATACCATGGATTGGTATTAAATACAGTTTGGTCCTTCCTAATTTACCCTTGGTTTTCACTTAAAGTAATTTATTGACCCCAAAAATAAATAGTTATAATTTACTCACCTTTACGATTGCTTTCTTCTGTAAAACCAAAAATATATAACGCATCATTTTAGCCAAAGTCAACGTTATTGTAAAAATCGCTTAATTTTGTTCCACGAGAGAAAATCATACGGGTTTACAACAACATGATTTTGTGGTGAATTAAATATAGCAAAAAAGATTAATTACTCTCTATATTTAAGAAGTTAAAGTAAAATATTAAGTAAATTCTACATTTGCACTTCAAACATGTAAAAATAATGCTCTAGCTTTTAAGTAAATATTATTCATGATTGTTTGTTATATTTACAATGTGCCATCATGTATCAAATGTAAAGTAGAAAACCTTGTCATATTTATTCACTAATTTGAGTACATTTCACAGGTTAACAAAATAAGTAGATTTGACGTAACTGTTTTTAGCTGGTGTTTCCAGCATGCCAGGTTTTTCAATCACCGGCTTGAATAATTAATGCACATGCAAGGTTTCACTGTTTGCACATTTATTGCATTAACTAAAATGTTTGAGTTAAATTTACTCACATTTATTAACATTATATCATGAAGTTAGGTAGATTTTACTTAATTTGATACCATTCAGATTTACTTAGAAAAACTGTGTGCAAAAACTTAAAAACTATGTAAATCTTACTAGTCATTTTATCAGTGAAAATGACGGTGAGTGAATGAGGACTATTTTCATTTTCTAGTGAACTAATTCATGTGCTTATTTGTCACAGAAGGCTGATGGATGGGATGTAGACTCAGTAGGCGACTGGGGAACAGAAGAAAACTGGGATTCGATGGATGGTGATCAAGGTCAGAACATTTCTCCAGATCAGTGGTTCTCAAACCTGTCCTGGTGGCCCCTTAACACGAAACATTTTAGATGTCTCCTCAAACATTCCTGATCCAACTCATCATCTTGTTAGTGGAGGCTCCAAGACTTAAGTTGGATGCACCTGAAAAGGACAACATGCAAAATGTGCAGTTCTGGGGGGCCTCCAGGACCGGTTTGAGAACCACTGCTCCAGATTACACATTGCAGATTCATCTTGACACTGAAAGGCGATTGTTTTTTTAGTTAGATTAAACTGAATTATTCTAAGTAACCACACTTTTTTTTTTCTTCCTCAGGTCAAAGTAAGGCAGAATTGGCAAAGAAGAAACGAGAAGAGAGACGGAAGGAGCTGGAGGCCAAACGGGCAGAACGTAAGGCAGCAAAGGGTCCTCACAAACTGGGCGCACGCAAATTGGACTGAGTTTTAGGGCTTAACACTGGAGGCGCAGCGAGGTCAGAGCAGTACAAAGGCTCCGACTGATCATTAATTGAAGATGAAGGGACTTGGTCAGTGCGAGATTTTAAAGAAACATTCCGTGAACAAGGAGAGGAGGAGCCTCACAACTGTCTGTTCATTGGCCAACTTGGAAAAGGGAAGAGTAGAGACAAATTTTACCCGTTTCCCATGTCTGCTGGAATTAACACTTGTTTGAGTTATAAGAAGTCAAGAGAGATTTTAAAAATGTAATCCTAGATATCTTTTATGTACAATGATTATACATTAAACACAGACCGCTTATGGCTTTAATGTGGACTTTTGAAAATGGATGATGCAGACAGCTGTTAACTTAATCATGGTCCAAGGTGGGTCAGTGTCATTACTATAGCATGTATAAACAGATTAATATTTTCAAAACAATGGAATCACTGGCCCAAAGACAGATTACAACTCTCGAAAGGAGTTCTAGACTTTTGTTTGCCATATGACATGGTGAGGGTGGATGTTCTTGTTATTTCTGGTTTGTGCCTTCATTTTTGTTCCAAGCAGGAGGTGCTGCATATATTGTAATATAAACTTATTCAACAGATGATTCTTTTTAGTTAACGAGACAAGTCTGTGAGAGCTGGTGCAATATTTTCAGAAGGGGTTGTTCTTGTACTGTTTACGCAGATGTAAAATCCAATGTATGTACGATAATAAACAGACACAGTCTGCCTTAGGACATCTTATGTACAGAGTTTTGGTTGCTCAGTTGTTTGGTTTCACATTGCTTTGTTGTCGCAAGAATTTGGTCCAGCAAATGGTAACTAAGTTCTCATTGATCTCTTGTAATTCAGGCCAGCAAAACAAAGTTGCCCTCCATACATTAGACACGATGACTAAACCTATCTTTTCTTGTTTGTAAATGGTAAAACTGCACCCAGAAAGCATGTCGGTATATTACACAAGCACAATTATTTTTGCTTTATTATAATTTACATTGTAAAACCACCTAATGTAAAACATCTTACAAATGACATACTTGGACCCAGTCAAAGATTTAATGGCACGAAGACACAAACATGTCAGTTTAAGGAATAATTCAAGTATAATCATGTAAGATATTTTATTCTTGGTTATATAGTCATCAAAAATTGAGTACAGGTGTCAAAATATAAAGTATGACATCAAAGTTTCCTTGAAGAATTTGCCATTTTGTTTTACAGTGGTTAAATGCAATATTGCTTTTTTCCAAACAGCAGATTGGATATTTTTTGTTGTTGTAACATTCTGTATATGAAGATTCCATTTGTGCTCATAAAACTAAGCTTGCACTGACAATTTTTTGGCCAATGGGTTCAGAAAAATGACTAGATTTAAGTTTTTATGATTATTTTTACAATTTTAAAAGGTCTCCACAATAGTGCTTTCAGTTCTTCATTTCACAGTGCTCACTGCGTCTGCTTCTCTTTGTCTTTTGAACCAATCATGGTTGCGAGAACTCCGACGGCAGCCACTGCAAGGCCAAATCCAACACCAATCTCCAACACTTTTCGCACCTGTGAGAATAGACAGACAAATTATAGAAAATGTATGTGATAAGCGAATTGCCTATCAACGTTAATGTAGACCAAGCTTATATGACCTTAATACAAATACAGTGGCAAGACAAAGTATGTGAACCCTTTGGAATTAACTGATTTTTCTGTATTAATTGGTCATTAAATGTGATTTCAACTTCATCAAAGTCACAAGTATAAAAAAACAGTGTGCTTAAGCTAACAACACACAAATAATTATAATATTTCATGTTTTTACTGAACATATCCCATTAAACATTCACAGTGCTGTGGAAAAAGTAAGTGAACCCTTGGATTTAATAACTGGTAGATCCTCTTGGCAGCAATAACCTCAACCAAACTACACAACATTCAGAAATAATTTTGGACCATTCTTCCTTACAGAACTGATTCAGCTCACTGAACTAGGATTCTGGTGTGAACAGCTCTCTTGATCTCATTCCACAGCATCTCTATTGGGTTAAGGTCTGGCCTCTGAATGGGCCACTCCATAAGGTGAATTTTGTATTTTTTTAATACATTCTGTAGTAGATTTACTTCGATGTTTAGGGTCATTGTTCTGTTGTGTCACCCAACTTCTATTAAGCTTCAGCTAGTGCACAGCAACCCTGACATTATTCTATAGAATATCTTGATAAACTTGGTAATTAATTTTCCCTCGATGATGGCAATCGCTCAAGGGCCCGAAGCAGCAAAACAACCCCAAATCACGATGCTTCCACTGTACTTCACCGTTGGGATGATGTTCTCAGGTTGGTATGCGGTACCTTTTTTACACCATACATAGTGCTGCTAGTTCTTCCCAAACAATTATTGTAACTTAAATGAAGATCAAACCAGATTTAAGAGAAATGTATACATATAATTATAAGATAATTGCAGATAATTACAATTCTATAACAGACATAAATTGTCATGTGATGAAAATCATTTGTACCTGGCGAGACTGTGACTTCCCGTATCTCAGCTCTGTAACGAAGTGCTCACAGTTCCTTCTAAACACACAATACGGAAGTTCCTTTCCCAAAAGATTCTGGGCCTCCCGTATGATATCTCTGACTGGCCGAGGCTCATATTTGTCATCCAGAAGGTTGTTGATACTGTACTTATCATTGCCAACTACACTCCAAATGTCCTCTTTCTTCACTATGGCTCTGTCACACAGTACAGACATCATACTGGAGGCCCCAGCTTGAGCATGCTCAGCTATGGATCAAGAAAGAAAACAAAAACTTTTCTATCCGTTAAAGGCTTAACCTTTATTTTACAGTATAAAAAGTTTTTAATTAATGATCATTCTGTTATAATATAGCATATTGTGCATTTATGAAACATCTATTATGTTTGTGAATAACTCACAAGGTGGAGCCAGATGAATGACATAACCATCACCCACATAAATAGCCCAGTGCTGATAACTGACTCTGAAGATTTCAATGAGGTCTCCAGGCTCCGGCTTCACATCATACTAGCAGACAATAATACAGATGTAATATTACGTGTAATTTGTATAATGAATAATCAAAGCACTTGCTTTGTCAACACTAATATATCATATTGTTATATTAACTAAAATAACCAAAAACTCTTGAACCTGTGAACAAAGGAAAAGTGAAAGTGATATTGCTGTTTTGTATTTACACATATCCTATTTAAACAAGGCCACTCTTGTTTCAAAAGTGAATTTTAGTTCTCTCTATTGCCTTAAAAACATAGAAACATACTTCATATTGAGCAGTTTTTAACTTTGTCTCAACTCTCTGTGTTGCCTTAATATAATTTTTTTTGTTATAGACTTTGAGCAATGGCCATAAATAATTACACATTGTGCAATAGTATCAAAACCTCCAATATCTGTCCTAAAATACATAAAACATCAAAATATTCCTTTACCTATTTACTTGATTTAATATTGTATAAAATTATTAACCTTAGTTGGCGCCATGGCGACCTCAGCAAACAGCTCAAATGGTTTTGATACGAATCCTTTACAAACAATAAAAGACGTTAAATATTCTTCACTGGTGTTTTTATTCCATATCATTTAAATGTAATTTTACTCCTTAAACCGACGTTAAGAGTGCAGCATATTTGAGACAATAGTTTAGATTATCATAAACAAACAAACCTGACATTAGACATTGTTGGTCTCGCAAACAAATACGAGCTGTACATCATATAGTAGTTTATCGTCAGCAAACTTGTTTGGTTTAGGAATGATTTAGTGAGTGAGTAGCAATTTTAAACAAAGATAAATAAGATGTACTTACAAAGGTGTATCTGAGAGAGAGAGAGTATCGTCTATGTTTTTATGGTTGGAGTAAAAATAACATCTGAGGTTATTAATCAGCTCATCGTGTTTAAAAGAGTAATTTGACCAATCGGTGGACAACAGCGCTGCGAGTGCTCGTTGGTGGACGCCCTTAAAGAGCTCTTGCTGTTTAAAGTGTCTTTAATGTTTAGATGTTATTGTTTTTCTCCTAGACTAGAAGTTTCCATCTTTTAAAATATGAAAATCCATTATAAACTATTTATTACTATATATTTAAAACTATCACAATCAAATATTGTGAATGATTGAAATAGGTTAAAAATCATGTTTAAAGGAATAGTTAGCCCAAAAATAAAAATTCTCTCATCATTTACTCACCCTCATGCCATCCCAGATGTGTTTGACTTTCTTTCATCTGCTGAACACAAATTAAGATTTTTAGAAGAATATTTCAGCTCTGTAGGTCCATACAATGCAAGTGAATGTGACCAAATTTTTGAAGCTCCAAAAATCACTTAAAGGCAGCATAAAATAATAAAAAAGACTCCAGTGGTTAAATCTATATTTTAAAAATCGATTTGTTAAGTTAGGGTGAGAAACAGATCAATATTGAGTCAATTTTTTTTTTATTAAAAATCTCCACTTTCAATTTTTAATGTTAAAGTTAAAGTGGAGATTTATGGTATATAAAAAAAAATACTTAAATGTTGATTCCATCTGGGATGTCAAGAGTGTCAGTAAATGATGAGAGAATTAAAATTTTTGGGTGAAATATTCCTTTAACTGTGTGTATTTAGGATACTTGAAAAATAAAATTACCCTAAGAAAGATAAAGAGGTCTGATATGTAACTTTTTAAATTCTCCGTGGACTTCAGGGAAATGTAGAATCCCTCCTATGGACATGTATTCAAGATTTGAGGTCCAACTATTAAAGTTTGCTGCTCTGGGTCCTGCTTTATGTGCACTTGTGTACAGACCTCCCAGATTTAATAGGGACTTTGTTGAACAATTTTCAGACTTTATCTCTGGGCAGGTATCAGTGATAGACTCCTGATTCTTGGGGATTTTAATATCCACGTATGCTGTCCATCGAAACTGCAGGTAAATTATTTTATCTCCCTCAATGTGTCTTTAAACTTTGTTTAACATGTCACTGGTTCTAACCACAACATGAGTCATACATTAGATCTGGTGTTATCTTACGGTATCTCTGTATCTAACTTAGAGGTCTTAGATATTGGCATCTCTGACCATTATTCTGAGTCTGTCTCTGCTTGTCCTCTCCCAACTATTTCTCAGTCTTTATGTCATACCCAGTATTTTTAGATAATTTAGTAGTTGATGCATCACACCCATAATTGTATATAATGATATATTTCGATAAATAATCTCATCCCTGTTTTTAAAAGATTTAGCTTTAAAGATGTACCTAAATATGTGTAATATTATTGTCAATAAGCCATGAGAATAATATTACTCCAATAAGTGAATTTAATCATAATTCCCTTATTAAAGCTAATCCCTTACAGTAGAAATTGTGAGTGGATCCAACGAGATGATGTATTACGATTTTAATGGTGGAGAATTTTATTAAGACAAATAATCTAGATATTTGTCATTTATATAATTTATAATGGTTGTCGGATGTGGCTAAATCCATTATAAATTTCCTTACATAATAATGTAGAATAAGGACAGTTTAATTTAATTCCTAGCACACACATACTGTTTCCCTTCAAATAATGGTGGGGTACAGGTCACTTTAAACCATACTGTGTACATCTACATCAACCAAATTCCCTACATATATTGGTGTGAGAATGTGGGCACTTTATCTGATCCCATCTAAATTTATATTACCAAATTCCCTACATGTGCTCAAGCTGAAACCCAGCAGCAACTAGTGAGCATATCTGTGATGCTGACAAAAGTTGCTGAAGACTTAGAGGATCTTGCTGTAATATGCCGATCGATTATGGCAATGGAAAATAAATTCTCTGAGTTGGTTAAAAAAAATCAGGAATGTCAAGAGATTGATCGATTATCTGGAGTCATTGTAAAGGGATTTAGCTTCTAATCTGATAGCGACCAAAATAGATTTTGAACCCGTTTTTTTAAAAATTGGAGGATTTGGAGAATCGTAGCCGGCGAAATAACGTCTGAATTTTTGGAATTGAGCATGAGGAAGGTCGAGATATGGGGAAATTCTTAGAAGAGCTCTTCCCTAGTCTGCTCGACATAACAGACCATAAGCTGGAAATCGAGCGAGCTCACGGAGTCCTGGCTCGCAGATCGGCTGAGGGAGACGGGCCTCGATCAATTCTGGCCAAATGTCTGAGATCATCCAATAAAGATCACGTATTGCACGAGGCGAGGAGCAAAGGAAAGCATTTTTGGAAGAATCACAGAATTTTCTTGTTCCCTGACTTTGCTAATTCAACAAGAGATAAATGTGATCGATTCAAGGAATGCAAGAAACTCTTACATCAATGGAAGATCACTTTTGAACTGATGTTTCCGGCCAAACTGAGAATAGATACTAAGCATGGCCACAAAATATTTACGTGCCCAAAGCAAGCGATGTCCTTCATAAAGTCAGTGGGGTGAGTACGCCATTTCGTGATTTTCATGTGGTCCTGAGTGGATTGACTCGCTGGGCATACACTCTACTCTCTAAGGAGGCTGGGCTCCATTTTTTTTCTTTTTGTGTTGGTTTTACATTACTTACTTACCAAACAAAAAAGTTCTGATTTTAGGTCCCACCATGTCTTCCTTACATGGCCGCCCTGTTAGGTCCTCTGTCGTCGAGTTTGATAAGTGCATTTTAAGAGAGATCATTAAAAAAAAAAAATATATATATATATATATATATATATACAGTATATATATTAGGGCTGTTGATTTTACACGTTATTTCAGTGCGATTAATTTTGCAAAAATAACACGTTTACAAAAATTAATGCATTTAATCGCAATTCCCCAGACCATAATAAGGAAGATTCCTGAGAAATGCAAGCTTGTAGTACCACCTGATTACTCCAGAGGGCAGTAAGTGAAACTTCAACTGTATGGGCAACGCACAGTTTATACAATGAAGAAAACACTTCAGTAGGTGTTCTTGTGTTCAAAACACTCGAAGAGCGCAAATCCGAAATAAGGGATCTCAAGATGCGTTTAAAGATTGAGTATTAAACTATATTTAATTTGACACAGTGTCCGAAACATTTTCTGTTTATGATGCAACGCACCCGAGACACTACACAAGCATGTCTGACACAGGGTGTGGCTGGATTGAGATGGTGCAAATTTCGGAAATTACCCCATAAATATCTAATCACAAATAAAATCAAAGAAATTTCCTTCAAACTTATTTATAATTACTACCTCACTAATTATTTGCTTGTAGAGAAATTTAATTGTGATGTCGATATATTCTGTAAATGTTGTGGTCTGCAGGCGGAAACATTTTTTCATTTATTTTGGAGTTGTCCCGACTCGACTTGTCTGATTTCTGCAAGATTGTTAGAGATCATATCATTCCCAGATTTCAACTTTGTTTTGAAAATGTTTTATTCTGTTTTTTTTAGTTATGACATGTCTCTTCATAAGGAATATTATTTGATTATTGTTCTGCTTTTGTTGGCAAAGTTTAGTATTCATAAATGTAAGTATGGAGGTTATTAACCATTAGTTTTCATTTTTAATTCAGAGGTTCAGCAATACCTAAAAACAATTTCCAGTTTGAGTAACAAGAAAGCTGTAAAGTGTATTGAAATATGTAAACAATTTGATATTTTTATTTAAACTGTTTATTTATTTTCCTTTTTATTGTTGTTTGTTTTAATATACCTCTTGGCTCTAGATGTAAAAGTTTTGTAAGCATTAATTAAAAAAAAAAATCATATTAAATCTCCAACTGGTTGACAAATTCACTTGTGAAATTGCTGTGAACTGTATGCCAATGACTGACTTATGATCAATAATATGGTAGTAAACAATATATTGTATTCTAAAGCTGCTTTTTGTATTGTCTTATCAATGATAAACTCTTCTGCTACAGGAATGTAATGCACTTTAATTATCTGAATATTTTATATATATATATATATATATATATATATATATATATATATATATATATATATATATATATATATATATATATATATATATATTATACAATTTTTAAATATTTAAAGATAACTATGTATAATTGCATATTGATATAAATATGTATAATCATTATATATTGAACTATTGTTATATGAGGGGCTTTCTCAGCAAATATTTGTATATGCGATTAATCAGGACACCATGTAATTAATTAGATTAAAAATTGTAATTGATTGACAGCCCAAATATATATACATATATTTGCAGATGCACCTGACTTGGGTTTCCTTTTCGTTTTGGTCAATCTGGCTTTGCATGCAGGCAATAAAATGTAGTACTTTCAACTTACAGCACTAATGAGTGCCAAATCTTTCTGCTTTATCACTCAGCACAGACATTACACTGAAGGCCCCAGCTTCAGCTTCAGAAAAAGAACTGAAAATTGAAAATCTCTAAACCTTTATGTATAATAAATATGCAGTAAAAGCTCTTAGTCTATATGGTAAAAAAAAATGATTCAGGTGTCCTGGAAATAAGAGAAGCACTCCGTTTTGACTGTGTGAAATGAATGTGTCCAGTTGTGATGTGTGTTTTTGAACTCTTTCTGGGAAAAAAAAAAGGAATTTTCTAGGAAAATGCATTTAGATTTCTTTTTCACAAGTTAAAAACTTGCTCACTGCTGTTTTAAATCACCTCTGGGTTTATTAAAAATTAATTACAAGCGCCAAAATTGTCATAATAATGGATTTAATGAATTGATTCCTTGGTTAAGTTTAGAAAAATAAAATATGTGGTTTCTCATAAAAGGCTTATGAGTCAGTAGCAAAGAACAATGCTATAGAATAATAATAATAATAACAACAACAGCAACAACAGGTTATTGTAAATGCAATGTCATCTTCTAGTAAAACATGTTAAGGTATTATACCTATCTCAGCAAAAACTTCAAATAACTTCTAACTAAATTAATAGAACAAACATGTAAGATCAGAGCTTTGAGTAAAACAATGTGATATGTGTTTAATGTCAATATTAATATTCTGCGTACACAAATTATGTCACATTTTAACATTTCACATTCAACAAAAGACAAACATATCAGTTTGTTATCATTCTAATAATATCTGGTCAGATATCTAACCAGCGTTCCTGATTAGATAGCCATCAAAAAGCAAAAAAGTTATTCGAAAAATCAGTTAATTAAAAAACAAAAAAACAAATAGTATAGTAAAAAAAATTTTTTAAGCATTAGCAATTTATGAGTGGTGAAATGCACTATTGCTGTTACCAAACAACAGACAGGCATGTTTTGTTTGCTTGCTAACAATCTCTTACATTGTTTATGAATATTTCCATGTATGCTCAAACGGCAATGCTTTCTATTTAATTTCTTTCCAATGCAGTCAAACAATTTACTACATGTTTTAATTATTAACAGTTACAACAACTGTGGAGTGAACGGTTTCAGTTTTTGATTTCCCAACATTTACAGTCATCTTATCTTTGTTCTTTTTACAAGGTATGCAAAGATTAAAAAAAAAGTGTCTAATTCACTGTGCGATGACAACTGTCCACAGACCTTATGTGATCTTTAGCCTAATATATCATAAATTAATGTCAAATCCCCTAATACAGCTCTGTAATCCTGTATTATTTATACAGGCACAAAGTTTTGATAGCAAAAATTATACAATATTTGTCAATTATCTGATTCCTGTACCTGGCGAAACTGTGGCTATCCGTATCTTAGCTCCGTAACATAGTGCTCGCAGTTACTTGTAAGCACACTATATGGATGCTCATGTCCAACAAGGCTTTCGGCCTCCTGTATGATATCTTTAACAGGATGAAGCTCATATTGATCATTGAGAAGATTGTTTATACGGTACTCATCAACTATATTGCTAAGTTTCTCTTTCTTCACAATGTCTTTTTCAGACAGCACAAACTTGCAACTGGAGGCCCCAACTTGAGCATTTTCAGCTACAGAGAATGAAATGGATGAGAAAATAAGTGGTGATGCATCAAACAGGTATTAACATTCTGTTATAATAGGCTATATGCATTTTAGTGTTATAAAACATCTTCTATTATGTTTGTGAACAACATACATAGGACCAGATGAATGACATAACCATCACCCACATAAATAGCTCAGTGCTGATAACTGACTCTGAAGATTTCAATGAGGTCTCCAGGCTCCAACTTCACATCATACTAGCAGACAATAATATCAGACCAAGTCAGAAATGAATGTGGGTTGGGGCACAAATGCAACTAAAGTGATCAAAATGCTCCTGAAATTCAGAATGTGAGGATGTGAATGTGTGAATTCCATTTTTGACATGAACATCATACAAACCCTCAAAACAATACCAATGTGGGATCAGATTTTTTAAGTTTGGGTCAAAAGTAATTTTTTAGGTGGTTTCAGCTATTACTTACTGCGCATAAAGGACTAGAGATGACATTAGAGATTATATGCATGTGTCTCACATCTCTACAGGGAGGGGCAGTAGTCTCTATACAGAGGGGATTGTTTTAACACACATGAGTATGTTGATGACATGATTGTCATTCAGGGATAAGAATGGCCACTGCATCTTTATTTCACTGCCATATGTTTTGCTTCAACCCTTCAAATCCAGCTATATGTCACTCTCCAGAACTTCACCTTTATTCTGGTCTCCATCACTACACTCAGTATAACTGCCTCCATCTCCCTGCATTCCATCACTATTGAGATCTTCCTCACTGCACTCACTCTCACTTCTAGATAGGGCTGGGTATTGTTAAATTTTTTTTTAGATCGATACTGATACCTTGACTTCGATGCCAGTTCCGAAACGCTACTTTTTTCGATACCAATTTTATGAAATCCATTTTAACCAGATTACAAACATTACACATTACCTCAAAAAAACTTTGGTTCCCTGTCTGTCGCTCACTCGACGGTGTGTCGAATGAAGCGACACTAGGGGTCTTTCTTGAAGGCCTCGGTTACCTCTGAGCTTGAGAAAAGGTCAATGAGAAATTGGCAGACAGAATTTGCATGTCCCTCCCCCAGACATACGGGGTATAAAAGGAGGGAGTCATGCGTCTGTCCATTCAGATTTTTTCTTCGGAGCCAAGTGTTTGTGTGTTCAGCAAGCTGGTGTTCCACTACTGATCCAGTCGCCTTTAAGAGCATTGCTGTTGGATCCTACGGCGCATTAGCAGCGGCTTTCTCCCTTCTCTGCACGTCAGTGCAGCCCACGCCCCTGAGCGCTTCGACAGTATTTCCTTAAAAAGCAAATAGACTTAAAGAATATTTCCTCTAAAAGAGTATACACAGTGGGGTTGAAAGTTTTTTTAAAGACACGTTTTTTTAAAGATGTCTTTCTGCCTTTGTGTAGTTCCTGGATGCGGCAGATATCTCTCTGCTTCTGACGGTCATAAGAGCTGCCTCGCGTGTCTGGCAACATTTTATGAATGGTTCATGTTCTCATTGCGAGAACATAACCATGGCAATGTTGCAGTCGATTAATCCCCCTGTGTGTATTTTCCGTGGTACGGTCCTGCTGCCGGCGTACCCGCGTCTCCCTTGGGCAGTCCCCTCTGTCCCCCGGTCGCTGTGTTTGTAGCAGCTCCTCCCTCACTAGGTAGGATCTACCACCGCGCCACTTCCACATGTGGCCTGAAAACCCATGTGACATATTCACCACATTTAACCTCCCCCCAGCCTGGGCAGGATGTGGTCTCCGCGGGGTCTTTTCCCCCTGAAAAAATAGGAGTTGGAAAAGAACGCCTTCCCTGATGCGTGTTATAACGTAAAATGGCATTATTATAATAACCTTCTGGGACCTCCCCATTATCTACCGAGGAGCCAAAGATGGCAAATATTTTAGTTAAGCAAGCACAACTGCGGTGCCCCTGCCATTGGCTCAAAACATCTCTAAGCAGCACAAATGTGCAATCCACGTGCCACAACAGCAGCATCTTTCGGACCATGTGACAAACTCCCACAACACAGCAAAGCAGTGCAAATGTGTTGTCCATGTGCTGTGACTGCGGAACCCTTTCAGGCCATGCCACTAAATCTCCCACAACACCACAACCATGTTGCTGTGTGGGCCCTTCCGTTCAATCGCAACGCAGGCTCTCCCGTTCGAATGCAGTGTGAAATTTCACATCATTCCGTGGGCTCTCCTGTCCAAAATGCAGTATGAGCTCTCCCATTTGAGTGCAGCAGTGGTGCAGTAATCTCAAGAGCCTTAGAATTTCCCGTTAGCCTACGCATTGGCATTTTTGCTCATGGTTACAATGAGCCCAACACATAATAAATAGAGCCTGATATGATCTCCAAAATACCCTTATGCTTTCTTTACAGGCATGTGTAAACTAAAGCCATGTGTGCCCACTTGATTCTGCCGCAGCAGCACCCCACTTGGTACCATTTGATACTGTGCCTTTCAAATTGATGCATCGCCAGCTGACAATGCCACTGCAGTACAGACATCCGCATATCTACCGCCAATGCGCAACAGATGCCCTGCTCACGTTTTAGTGGCTTTCTCTCTCTGTGCGATTAATGCAGAGTACGCCCCTGGGTGCTTCGACAGCTAAAAGAGTATATATTCTTGCAAATAAAAGAGTTTATTTCTTCTAAAATATTGCATATTGCTTCTTTTTAAAAGACGCAAACTTTCCTGTATTTCCTGGTTGCGGTTGCTATCTCTCTGCTTCTGATGGCCATGAGTGCTGCCTCACATGTCTGGGACGTAGTCACATAGAAGCATCATTCGTAGATGGTTTGTGTTCTCACTGCGAGAACATAACCATGGCAACGTTGCGGTCGTGGCATTCCTTCACTCGGGAAAGCTGCTCCATCCTCCACCTTGGTGACGGGCTGTGGAAGGCTTGGAGACAGGGGCCGTGGAAAACTTTGAGATAGGCGCTGTGGAAGGCTGGAGGTCATCCACTGTGGGAGGAGAAAGTCCTCATCCTCCTTACCCACAGTGAAAAGGTGAGCTGCAGCGCTGCCTCCACGTAGTCAGCGACCGTCCAGTGAGGACCAGACGGAGGCATCAGCTCCTTCAATGCACTATTCAGGCCAACCTTGAAGAGACTCACCAGAGCGTGGTCATAGTGCACCAAATACATGAGATGGAGAAATTCAAGCATGTTATCCTCAACTGGGCGGTCTCCTTGTTCGAGGAGGAGGATTGCTACAGCAGGCGGTAGGTTTATTTAGTTCAGTCAGTTCTTCTGTATCGTTGGTTCAAGGAGAGGAAGAGAGGAGTTCCACTCCAGCGACTACTAAAACATAGAAAAGTTTCTCCAGCGTAGGAGAAACTTTTCTATCTTTTAGTAGTCACTGGAGTGGATCAAATACAAGGAATAATCAAGGAAACTCGCTGGAGTTGAACAAATTATAATGCAAAACATCACAACATAACTATACAATGAAACACTTTAAGAACTGACATTGAATGAACTAAACAGGAGGGTATTTAAACAAACAGTGCTAACGAGGGTATGCAGGACATGTGAGGAAGATGAGTAACAGATGGAAGTGATGAGGGCAGTGAATTATGGGAAATGTAGTCCAGGGAAAACTAAGGATGACATAAAAACTATATATATATATATATATATATATATATATATATAAAGAGTCCACACAACGGTGAATATCTGTGACAAGATTGAAGTGTCCTTTGGTCTGGATCTGGACCGGAGTCCACCTTCTGATTACCCCTTACTTAGGTTAAGAATAATGATGAGGTATGAAACTGAGAAAATGGATCAGAGTGCTGGAGTTCATTGGTGGATGCCCTAAAAGAAATTCTTATTTATTTAATTCTTATCTATTTTTAGAACCAATTTCACCAGGAAGATACACTAAACACAAAATATATTAAAGGTGCACTCAGTCATTTTTGTGTTTGTTGTCTTGGACCTACACTGACACCTAGCAGCGTGGATGTATCATTATTCAAACGCAGTAGTTTTCAGTTAGTGATGCTATAGTATGGAAGCCATTCCATGCCTTATATATTTGCAAACAATATAAAGTATTGCAAAATAAAATAAAGTTTTGCAAAAGAAAAAAAGTGTTGAGCAAAACAAAAATGTGAGCAAACATATAAAGGAAAGCTTTTCATGAATGTTTGAATGTGATGAAATTATCCAAGTGCTAGGATGCACTTTGAATTTTGGGGTGAATTTGCCTTTAATTGACCTACAGGATTTGCAATTTAAAGTTTATTACAAGGTACATATGAATGCCAATGAGAGATCCTTGGCAGAAAAGTAAAATTAATTATATGTAATATGTAAATGCAATGTTACTTAATATAGTAAACTTTGGTTATAAATTATTTACATATTAATAAACACCAGCACGTCACAAACACTAAATAAACCCGTTTTCGTCAATGTAGTAAGACTCGCTATCTTCTGCACTCAACAGGAGTCAGAAAGCAAGTTGACATATACAAAATGCAAAATAAGGTTTGTATGATATTTTGACAAGATTTTATGGAAATGACAGCTTAGTTTGTTATATTACTTAATTTATAGCTGCTATAAAAATGCTTTATATTGTTTGCAAATATATATGGCATGGAATTGCTTCCATACTATAGGCCTTATTCACAGCAGCGCCATCTTTGATTTTTGATGGGAATGACAACGAGGCTGCAGTTTAAAGTGTTTTTGGATTATTCCATGGGCAAAACATTGAAAAAAACATCTTTCCAAGAACATTCATAAGACAAAAAACTCCAGAAAACATGGGTTGTGGAAAATCTTATGTGATCTAGGAGCTTTTTACAGCTTTATACCGTCTATCCCTCACAGCGTCGTTGTCATTCCCATTAAAAATCAAAGGAGTCAGCCATGATTGCAGTCATTTAATCCATTGGTGAAAGTGTTCAATAACTGGGTGGTTACTGAGATTAAGCAAGTAGTAGCCTATTCGGCTGGTCATGTGATCGTAACATGGCCACCCCCATGAGGGGACCCTCTCCATGTAGAATAAAACAACTTTTATTTTTATTACTGATTTGAATTAACTCTTTATTTTAATGTTTGATCATGATTTTATACATATATTTCAAAATTTCCATTAATTTCAAAGTTTGGGAGGTTTACTTTTATAAATATATTCCACCACAGACAAAATACACTTGTATTCAACTAGTTTTAACCATTTTTTTTTAAATATATTTTTACAGGAAAACAATTCAAAAATACTAATCAAGAATAAGATTTTGCTGTGTATATTTGCTCTAATATCAAAGGTCTTACTAGAGGTAAAAATTTGAATTTTCTTGATGGATTTCTTGAAAAAGCAATCGTGGCTGGTAACATGTAAAAGGGCTATATCTTAGCACACAGCTGAATGTCCACAAGAAAATGTACAAAAGTTTAACTATTTCTGATGCTCCAAACTTGCTTCAAACCCCACAGAGTGTACAAAATGACATGTTTTTCTGATTTCAATGATGTCTTATCCACCTTTTTACTCTTAACAGTGCGAAAGCGGTCACTGTCTGCTTGTATGAATCATATTATAAGAAAGTGTTTCACATCTGTTTAAAAGCTCCTCAGATTGTATTAGCCTATTTATACAGATAAATGTTTTCCGACTAAATATTAAATGAAACAAATGAAAAGAAAATGCAAAGTAATCTCTTAATTAATCAAATACTTTTTTAATGTAACTGCATTGTGATTACCAACGATTTAAAATGTAACAGTTGTGGAATTCAGTTACTAATATTTAGTATTTTAAATACGTAATCCTGTTACATGTATTCTGTTACTCCTCAACCCTGTTCATTTCTTTAGGTGAAAACATTTTTAAATGAGATAAAAATACACTGAGTTCACCATTAATATATGATAGACTTTACCCACATAATTTCCTGGGAAAAAAAAATTGCATATATTGCATTTGGTCTTCTAAGAAATAATCCTGTCATTATAACATTTTACACATTCAGCCTCTTTCACTGTGTTGATTTCGTCAATAACTCTCCTAAACTACAGAGGGCGATATATACGGCTACAGCGTCATATTCCCTAAGACGAGCGAAAGAAAGAACACGAGCTTCCGCTGTCTGGCCCATCTTTCATTAAAATAGAGCTGAAAATTTACAAGTTGCTAAAACGTTACAGTTTGCATTTGTAGTATTTTTTTTATTTATTTTATTTTTGTAAATAACACATGTGCATGGGGAATTTGGCTTAAGCACACAAACAATGTCTGCCATGTTCGAGGGAAATGCCTTGTCAAGCATGCAGACGTCTCACTGCCACACTCCAAATAATTACAGGTGAGCAACAACAAAATCAATATACAGGTTTTGCATTAACTTCCAAATCATTGCTCAAATTTTGGGAAGGAGTTTCAATTTTGTACTAATTTTCATTCAAATTAATCTATAAGGGATCATCCCCAATCGTTCTCCCTTAACTGTGAGTAATTATGGTGGCTTGGCAATCTGTTTCTTTGCCGAAAAGTATCTATAGTCATTCTGTAACCTACAGGTGTTGCCAGGATTACTCCAGTATGCCATTACATGTATATCTACTCTTTAACACAAATGCAAATGTCTATTTTACATGGCTTATGTCATCGCCTATTGGCCTCTCTTTTTTTGTGCGTGTTTACTTTATTGATTTTAGATTTAAGAAAAATACCGGCATTGTAATTGGTTTTACATTAGCTTAAAACCATTTAGTTTTACATTTATGTAAACAGTATACAAACATACATTTGTATTTGACAGAGAATGTGAACTTTTTTTTTTCCAAGATCATGATGGTTTTTAATTCAGTGAAAGTGTATATTGTAGATTCTGTAACTAGTTACAATTTCTTACAAGGTTTTCACCATTGTTAATAACATTTGTAAGCTTTTTAGTTCATTGAAACAGTCCTGTGGGTGACAATGTTTTTTTTAGTTTTTTTTTAGTACAAATATTTCACGTAGTTTCTCAATGTTCATAAAAGCTTTAAGATAATTTTACAAGAACAAAAAAGTCATAGTTCTACATAAATATCTAAGATATTTATATAAATAATCTGAAATGTTAAAGTCTTCTATTCAACACAAACCTACTGTGCTTTTTTCTGTCCTATCAGCCCTCAAGAGCTGGCTTTAGAAATCAAGGCTTTCATCAGCGGTGTTGACCAGACGCAGGGACGCAAACTCAATGTTCGTGATCATGCCCGCTGTGCAGTGCGCCTCCTCCGAACTGTCCCAGCCTGCCGCGGAGCTGTCTTGGAGCACTTAAGGGGAGTGTATGATGAATATGTAGCATCTTTTTTACAAGATCTGGAGGCAGAAGGTGAAAATGGAGGTAACAGTACAAGTGGAGGAGGCAACACCAGTGTATCCAACCTTGAGGATGTTATTAAAGAGGTTCATGCAGTCCTTTTAGAATTTATCACACTTAGCCCTAAAGCTTGGGCTCCACTTGTGTCCACATGGGCCGTGGACCTTCTTGGTCAGCTTAGCAGCAAGCATGCAGGAAGAAGAGCAGCACCTCACTCCTCCAGCCTCAATGAGCTGCTGCAGCTATGGATGTCATGTGCAGCCACTCGCTCACTCATGGAGTGCTACTCTCAGTGTCTAGCAGCCATGTTGGCCTGGTGCCCTGATGCATGTGTGGATGCATTGCTGGACACCTCCGTCCAGCACTCACCCCATTTTGACTGGGTTGTTGCCCACATTGGCTCAGCTTTCCCTGGAACTATCATCAGTAGGGTGCTGGCTTGTGGCCTCAAAGACTTTTATGCACATGGCTATTCCTCTACAGAGAGGATAAACCAACAGCAGGCAATAGACAAGGGCAGTAGGGTGCCAAAAATTGGTTCAGTGGTTGGTATCCTTGGGCACTTGGCCTCCAGGCATTTAGAGAGCATCAAGAAAGAGCTTCTTCGGATGTTTCAGGATAGTCTCTCTCCGCCACCTCAAAATGTACCTCCACATTCATCTGGGGCAGGTGGGTGGGAGAGCTCCCCTCATCTCCGTCGGGCCACTGTGCCCTTCCTGCTTCAGCTGGCTGCTCTTTCCCCTACTCTCCTGGGTGCTGTTTCTGCAGAGCTGGTGGAGTTTCTCCGACCACCTGTCCTCGTTCAACTCCAGGCTCAATTTCAGGCCTTGCCCCGGGAGGAGCTCGAAAATATGTTGGGTCTAGCAGTGCATCTCATTAGCCAAAGCCCAGCAGGTGGATCAAGGGTGCTAAAGTTCCTTGCTGACACTGCCACACCATCTTCTGTGATCATATCAGGCCCCACACCCTCCCCCCATGATAGTATTCGAGAAGCATGTGACCGCTTGCTCCAAATGCTTCTTTTACATCTTCACAAGCTTGTGCACAACAGGCCAGAGGGTGATGAACCCTACCAACACTCCTCTGGCTCTGGTTCAGCAATGCCTCAAGTGATTCAATTTCTAGAGGAGCTCCAGGGACACATAGGTGAACTGTGTGCTGAAACTCTCCGGCTCGAGCGGAAGAGGCACCTCTGGTTGCATCAGCTCCTGTGTCTGTTATCTGTGTATGGCGGACCGATTGTGGCCACCGAAGCTTTGTGTCAGCTCTTCACCCAAGCCCGGAACCCAGAGGAACTTGCCCTGGCCTCACAACTGTACACTCCCCTCTCCACTTCTCTTTCTGGGTTGCTTCCCTCAACAGTAGCCCGCTGTGTTGCCCAGATCCACACTCAGAACCTCAACAATAGAGAGTTAGCTCAGCTCCTAAACAACCTGGCTACAGCAGTACAGAGTCAAGAGGAGGATCGCAAAAATGGAGGGGCTGCAGCAGGCAGTTTAGCTCAATCATCTATGTCTGTGCAAGTCCGAGTTGCTGTTTCTAATCACCTTCATGATTTCTGCCCATTGCTTCTCCATGGTGACACAATGGTATCCAGGGCTGCTGTCCGTCTGCTTTCATGTAGCCAACTTCCCAGAACTTGTTCTCCAGCTCATCTGTTGCTGATATGTAGAGCGGCAGTGTCACACTTCTTTATGTCTCTTCGGCAGCAAGGAGACAGCCTTGAGATAGGATGGCATGGAGAGGATGAGGCAGTGGGCTACTCCATGCAGCTATTGTCACGTCTGGCAGCCTACTCTCCCTTGACACTGAAAGCTGTGCTGCAACAATTGGTGGAGGGAGCCCTACACAAAGGAAACAGAGATTTGTTTGGAGGTGTGCAGGATAGCCCAGGTGATGATACAACACAAACCCCCAACCTTGTCCCAGACTTGGGTGTCTCACTTCTGGACATCAACTGCAAGTTTGGCAACTCTATTAATTTCTCTGGTAGTGTGTGGTCTGTATTCCATGCTGGAGTGATTGGAAAGGGTTTAAAACCCCCTCACATGGCCTCACAACCTGACCCAGACAGAGTTAATCAGAATATTCAGACCTTGCTTGCAGTCACTGTTCAGTGCAGTAGTACAGGTGGAGGAAGCAATGCTAGAAAAAGCTCTGCCGCAGGTGCTGGTAACGGCTGCTACCCTCATACCAGTGAACCTTTCATTTCAGATGAGCTGCTCCCAATTAATGCTGAAGCTGCAAAGGTAATTGCGGTAACCTTGGTGGAAAACATCTGCCCAGATGTAGCAAATGGAGAACTGTCATGGCCTCCAGAGGAACATTCGAAAACGACAGTTGAGCGGGACATACACATTCGTCGTTGCTTTGAAGGAAACCCTGTGCTGTTCCATCTCCTTCGCGTGGTTGCTGCTGGACGTCCAGCTCTGTGCTACTGTTCTGTTGTTCTAAGGGGCCTACTTTCCACCTTACTGGCTCACTGGGAATCATCGAGGGAACCATCTGTGTTGGACTCCCTCTGGCATCTGCAGGCCTCTTGTTTGCTTGTATCATGTATGGGTGAAGGACAGCTTCTTCCCCCAGTTTTAAGTAACATCCAAGAGGTCTTCCCTCACATCTCACCTTTCGAAGTCAGGCTGCTGCTGTTAGGTGTATGGGAGTATATGCGGGGGAACAGCCCTATGCCACAGAAGTTCACTTTCTGTGCTGACCAAGGACTTTTCTTTCGAGACTTTTCACGGGATGGTGATGTTGCACGGTATACTGCACCCATCCACAGTGTTCTGCATAAGAACATTGACCGCCTGGGACACCTTTGCTGGAGGTTTCAAGTTTAACAACTGTTAAGTGCAAACAAATTATGGGAAGTGTGCTTACAAACCAGAATTTTCATGATTTCAAATATTTTAATAGTAACTAAAGCAGTGCATATATGTCTACATTTTGAAAGGGAAATGTAAAAATGTGCAAAAATAGTAATGGAAAAACAATTTTAAGCACTATGTAATTGAGACATGTTTGGTGAATTTCTTTTCTGCCAGCTGTTTTTTCTGTCATAGTAAACCTTTATAATCTCCAGCCAAACCTGTAGATTTTTGTTTTAAGGACTGAAAAATGTTTATGTATACAGTGGAGTGTAAGACACTTGAAATCCTTTTCTATTTGCATTTTGTTTTGTGTTTCAGTAGTTGAAAAATAGTAAAAGAAAATGTAAATGTAAGAAATGCATCTTCCATTGTTTCTTATTTCTGTTCATCAATAGGACATTATATAAATTAAATGAAGAAAAATCACCTGAAACAAAAAAAAAAAAAAAAAAAGAAATGTAACAAGCTTAAAAGTGCTCAAGTAATTTGTCATGCTATGTTCAGTGTGGCAGTTGTGTTGGGCTTATGCTATGTTCAGCCCAAATTGGAATTACTGTATAGGGTGACCATACGTCCTCTTTTTCGGACCTTAAAAATGCGTCCAGCCGGGATTTCTAAATTTGCGAAAATGTCCGGGATTCGGCTGTAGTTACATTAGGATGTGTATCTGGTCTAATACTTTATTGTGTGTGCGCGCATGTTTGCATTGCTTTAACCCCTCTTTGTAAGTCCCGCCTTCTCGCAAACCAATTGGTCGATTATAAGAGGCTTGCAGCAACTATTGGGTAAATTCCTGCCTGTCAATCTCTCCACGAACAATGTTGTGTTCAGCATCAAACAGATGCTTGTCAGTAGCTGCAAATGACAGCTGAGTGGAATTATAAACGCCAAAACGGATCAATGTACACTGCGTTAATTCATTAATTCACCTCTATATGTTCTTTCAAAACATTAAGAACAAAGTGTTTCATGCAGGCAGCACTTTCTATAATTAAATAACATATCAAACAGACATACATGTGAACTGTTGAGGCCACTGCCATTTCTTTTAACATGACGTCACAATGGTCAAGTCAGAGCTTTCATAAATTTAAATAGCAATTTGAAATTACGAGTTTTACAAAAACATTTTTTAAAGATTTGTACAAATCAGAATCTAGTAATTATAGCTAATAAAACATGATGTGAATGCATCAATTCACTGACACCTAGGGGCATGGATTAAAATGCAATTGTATTCAGTTGCCAATCATATTGTAAAATTCCACAATTCACAGTCAGCCATTAATAAATTAAATCATGGGTGTTCAATAATATTCGGCTGGTCATGTGATCATAACATGGCAGCCCCCATGAGGGGACCCTCTCTATATAGAATAAAACTGCTTTTATAAGGTCATCTAATGGGAGTAGTCATTATTTTAAACGTTTCAAAATTACTATTCAGTTGTTTTGGTGTAAACTTTTAAATGAGAAAAAAATGACCGAGTACCTTTAACATTAAATAGAATTGAAATTGAGAACCATAATCGTGCCGAATGGAGCCGTCATTATGTGCAATGTGAAGCCATTTCATCACATAATTATCTTGTGTACACAAGAATAAATGTCAGACGGATCAGTTTCCACGGACAGTCAGGTCTTCAGGGACTCCGTTGTTACCCAATAGTGGTTAAGCAAACACTAAACTACCCGACCTCCGGGAGGCTGGGCTTAACGCTGTGTGTCCAAGATGGCGGTTATCTCCATTGAAAGGTAAAACAAAGACTTTAATCCGTCATATCAGTCCGTTATTTTGCATTCCTTTGAGGAATATGTCTTTATTTTAAAATAACCGCTGTGCTGTTTGTATAAGATCTGGTCATTGTAAACCTGCTGTAGGTGTTGACAGGAGAAGCCGATAGTGGAGGTGAATGCGTGGCTGTACATCACTGGGATTATGGCGAATCATGTTCTTAATTCACAAGATTTCAATGTCTTTTTACACCTTTGTCGTCTATGTAATTAAATCCTTGAGGATATTTAATCGCATTGATGGTTTGAGCATGCATTGCAGCCGTTTGCATCTCATCCTGCCGTTGAAGATCTCTCGGTTGATAAAGACAATCAACGGATTCACGTGAGATCTTTCTTGGATACCGGCTGTACTTACATTTACTAAGTTTGAATGGACGTTTTGGTTTTGGGCCTGGCTCTACATATCCAGCAAATATAGGAGTCCAAATGGTTGCTTCGTTTAAGTAGTTTATCGAGTTATTTATTGCAAAAACTGACAAATTTGTGGTGAAGTTTCGCTTGAATAGAAATATAATCTTTAAATGATCTTAATTTGTCATAATACCGTTTTCCTGGATCGTAAGTGTGTTTAATATGCATATAACTCAAATGAAATCTCGTTTTAACTTAATTTCCTTTCAATGAGTGAATGAGTCCAGATTGTGATTAGTGTCACATGTCTATCACAGACATGGAAATGAACCTCAAGGATGGTAAAGAAGGAAGTAAATTAAGCACTGACTCTTATTGTGTTTGCCTCTTTCAGTAACTTCAGTGTCTCCACCCGGCTCATTCACTATACAAACCAGATCTACTGTATAACAGTAACCCATTCAAATCCCAACTCTCCTGTTTCTTTAGGATGGGGCTGCTGTCTGTGGTCTGCATGTCTCTTTTTTTCAGCAGCACCTTTGCTGTGGACCGGGGAAACTTTAAAACCTGCGATCAGAGTGCCTTCTGCAAGTATGTCAGTTATACTGTAAATCTGTACATTTTCCAATAATCTCTACAGCATCAATCCAGCATTGCATGCATGGCGGGTGATTCTCACGAAACCGGACAAGAAAATGTCAAAATGTCCAAAATCAAAAGAAACACTATATTTTGCTTATTACTGAAGAAAGCCTGTTTTAAGGGCAAATAAATAGTTTTTTTACATTGTGAAATTTTTTATTATGACAGTTCTGCACAATTTACCCTATTTCTCATTACCATAATGTGGAATAAATCATACATGATTTAAAATGTAAAGTATTTAATCATCATATTAGTACTCTAAAAGTACTATTAGTACTTCTTTTTTTTTTTTTTTTTTTTAAATAAATTATTTATTGTACAACAATATATTTTTTCTTTCTCTAATGCATTACTGTGTTACGCTAATGAGAAACATCATTGAAAACAATGGGAATATTAAAGCTGCACTATGTAAGATCTTTTGGTCAAAAATGAACAAACTAACACTGACTACCACACCTGCAGTCATGAGTTCAAACTCCAGCCAGGTCTCCTAAGCAACCAAATTGGCATGGTTGCTAGGGAGGGTAGAGTCACATGGTGTAACCTCCTCGTGGTCGCTATAATGTGGCTCTCGGTGGGGCATGTGGTGAGTTGTGCGTGGATGCCACAGAGAATAGCGTGAAGCCACCACAAGCACTACGTCTGTGCGGTAACTATATCAACAAGCCACGTGATAAAATGCGTGGATTGACGGTCTCAGACGTGGAGGCAACTGAGATTCGTCCTCTGCCACCTGGATTGAGGTGTCACTACACCAACATGAGGACTTCGAGCGTGTTGGGAATTGGGCATTCCAAATTTGGGAGAAAAAAAACAAACTTAAAATGTAAAAATACTTCTTTCGAAGTCTTCAGAATTGAATGATTTGTGAAAAAGAAAAAAAAATTGCTGCTGTGCATTCCCCGAAATTAAATCTTGAAGGCAAAAGTCAGCAGAAAAGCTTGACTTACAGTGAAGTAATAGTAGTGCAATTGAGGACATCGTTAACAAATTGATTGTAAATGTTGATATCACTTTCTGCGTAAACATTGTAATATTTAATAAATGATTGTTTGGTTTTTAGGCTCATTTTAGTTATTGTACAGTTATACTGTATTTTGTAAAGCAGAAATATTAAAATAATAAATACGTTTAATTTAATATACATGCCAAAAGTTCTTTAAACTATTTAATGCATTCATAATCTCGTCTTAGACTCAGCCTTTACTGGTCTCTGTCTCGATTTGGACTTGGCCCTTTCCGGTCTTTGTCTTGACTCGTACTCAATGTACTCTGGTCTTGGATGAGCTGGTCTTGACTACAGCACTGCTTATTGCGAGCGCATGCAGAACTTATCACCCCATGGTCCGAATAGAGATCTTTGATGATAATTATTCGAACATAAGTAAAATTGAAGTTATCCTCTCTATACCCTGCTATGGTCGGCTAGGAAGTGCTTTTCTTGCATTGCGTCTTATTAGGTTCCAGAAAATCACTGATAATCACTCTGTTTGTTCATAGACGTCAACGGGCACTCAAACCAGGCCAGTCTCCATACCGAGCTCTTCTGGATACTTTGGAGCTTAGCAAATCCAGACTGACCCTCCAGCTTATCAATGACAACAACAAGGTCTGTATCATGCTCTTCACTCTAAGACAGTTCAATTTCTCAGGGCCATCTAGTTTTATTGCTGTCTAGTGATATTTTTATGTTTATTGAAGGTGGTTTGTAAAGGTTTAACATTTTATGATTTACTGTGTATTAAACTGAAATTAATTTGTGGGTATTTTTAATGTTATCTTAGTTTTCATGAAAATTTGTTGTAGTTGAGTTTGTGTTTTTCAATTACCTTTGTTGTTTTATTCAGTTTCATTTAATTTCAGCCCTGATTTGGGTAAATCTGGTCTTTTGCTCTTTTTTTTTTTTTTTTAAATATTTTTTTAGGTGCATTTACTGTTGGAGTTGTACAGACTGCAGGGAAATATGACGCGGGTGAAAATAAATGAGCTGAGGCCTCTGAAGCCTCGTTTTGAGGTGCCAGATGTGCTCATAGCAGAGCCGCCTACTGAGCCGTGAGTGTCTCTCTGTTTTGAGAGCACAAATTATTATTCAGGGAACACTCAACCACATGCGTGATTTAGTCTGTTCCTCTGATTAACCACGTTTTGTCGTCTCTCTTCTTCTCATGACTTTGCTTTCTTTGCTCTGTCTCTCTCTGTACCTCCATTTCTCTCCCTCTCTTTATCTCCTCATCTCCAGTCTCTCAGTGTTGTCTCAGGATGATAATGGAGTGGTGTTGTCGCTGGGAGCAGAGAGCCAGAGATTGATTGTTAGTGCCCGTCCATTTAGGCTGGACATTATGAAGGGGCCAGAGGTGCTACTGTCACTTAACTCTCGTGGCCTCTTGGCCTTCGAGCACCTGCGGCTTCGCAAGGACACGTAAGCCTTTGGCTTTATTTTCCATTCCAGCCATAAGCGATTTGTTTTTACCCCTGCATGTTTTCTTACAGGAATATTTCTGGGTTTAGGGCAAGTCAAGCTTAGTCGACAGCATTTATCACATAATAGCATAATGTTGATTACCACAATTTATTTCGACTCGTCCCTCCTTTTTTTTTTTTTTTTTTAAGAAGTGTGAGGCACTTACAATAAAAGTAATTGGGGAGTATGTGATTTTTATCACACTAAAATCATGTTTACATACATATTTTTCTACATCTTGTGGCTATACTTTTGAAATAGTATTTTAATGTTTATGGATTGGCCCCATTTACTTTCATGTTAATTGTCTCAAGAAAAGGGACGAATATTTATTTATTTTTGGTAATCAACATCATGCCACAAATGACGATTGAGCTTTAACTTATATTAAACCCAGAAAATTGCTTGAGTTTGTGAGTATGAATACTTTTATGCTGCCTTTGTCATTTTTGGAGCTTGAAAGTTTTGGATCCTATTGACTTAAATTGTATGAACAAAAACACAAACGCAATGGGCCTCATTCATGAAACACAAGCAGAACTAATTTATGTGTAAATCGTTTGTAAAGCTGGTCTGACATAAATTTTCGTACTTTCATAACGTTAGTCAGTATGAACAATATACTCCTGCTCCCGACCACGTGTAAATCGTGCGTTAGACGTCCAAACGTGTTGTTGTTTCAGACAAACTGCCATGACTACATTTTGATAGAAGTGAATTTAAATAAGTAATGAAAAACATTTTTAATAAATGAGTGAAATTAACCATAAAAAACTAATAAATAATAAAAAAAATAATTTCTTTGCTTTTACTTTAAAGTATAGTTCCCCCCCCACATTTTTTTGAGAAAAAAAAGCCCTCTAACGTGACTGGCTAGACATTTCTTTATATTTGATAAGAGCTCAATTATTTAGATATCATCATTTAGGATAGGCATCAGTTAATCACGTTCAGCTGACATATGGTCAGTGGTAAAACCATAAACGAACACATCGTGGGAGCACATCCTCTCCTACAAGAGTTTTTTTCCCCCACTTTTTTATTGCTGATCAATACATGCAGTATATCTTGTATCTTCTTGAGTTTTTGTTCTAAGTAAACCATATTTAATTTTCACTGTAAATATAATTTATTTATATATCTTGTGTTGTCATATGAAATGCTTGTGCCTTTTCATGTTCTCATTACAATTGTGTTCTCTAGTTGGGTTGAAATTAATCCTCTTCCAGACACATCACAGAATATAGAGTAATTTTGCTGCTGAAAGAAAAAGATTTGTAAGCAGAAAACAAATTAATGGCAATCATTTTCTACAGTGTGAATTCCATTCTTTGCGTTTGTGTTATCACAGACAAGCAGAGCAAGATGGTGCTGAAGTAAAAGAGAGTGTAGATGAAGCTCAGCAGCAGGATGAAGGGGACAAGGTCAGTTGATCTGTGTGTGCATTAGTGGGTGTGCTTAGATAAATGACACACAAGCCAGATTTAGTGTCACTATGCCACGTCTTCAGTTAGACTTATAACTTGCATATCCAGTTGCTGCACCCGATCTGGTTTAGCAGCTCTGTTGCAGTTCGTTAACATTGAAATCTGTGAAGTAGTAACTTTAAAAGTGTGATGTGTTTTGATGATCATAACATAGATAACAGCATTTTGATTTTGAGAAAGTCTTGAAGTAAAATGCTATCTGTTCAACATTTGTGGTCCTAATTATTTGCAGATTTCTTTTTCTTGTTTTTATAGTGCTTGTTAATGCAAGCACAACTGTTACTATTACTTATGTTCAGGGTTGGGGATTTGAACGAACCCCTAACTCCGATGACATTTTGGCACCTTTGAAGGTGTCCTATAACATGAGCTATAGCTACACACTAGAAGAGTGTCAAAACTTTGGGGCCATATTTGCCCTCTGAATTTGATTCTGGGGGAATTTTTCTTTCCAAACATGTACAAAATAAATACAGCGTCATCCTTTTTTGTCAAGAGCCCATCTTCATTTCTGACTCTGATTTGGGCCGTTAAGTAACCATCTAGAAGCCCCTGGCAACTGCATAACAATGTGCTAACAAACACTAAGGGTGCACCTCAATCAGCTCCCTATGTTATTAATCAGCACCCTCGCTGTATAAATCGTTCATTTTCGTTGAAGATATTCAAATGTAGTGTTATGAAAGATAAAATTCATATATATATTAGTCAAGCCCGAAATTATTCATACCCCTGGCAAATTCTGACTTAAAGTTACTTTTATTCAACCAACAAGTTTTTTCTTGATTAGAAATAATACAGGAGTCTCCCAGAAGATAATAAGACGATGTACAAGAGGCATCATTGTGGAAAAAAATATTACTCATCTTTTATTTACATTTTAACGAAAAGTGGCATGTCCAAAATTATTCATACCCTTTGCAAACTGTCACAGTCTATGGGAAAATCCAAAGATCTATACCATTCCAAATATCCCAAGCTATTGTAAAGCATCCTAATTACCCTGATTCATTTGGAACAGCTGTTTTAATCAACTCAACAGGTGAAAAACAGAAGCTCTCTGCTGTTGGTTTGTGGACAGTCATGGCTAAGACAAAGGAGCTCAGTGAGGACCTGCGGCTGCGCATTGTGGCTGCTCACAAGTCAGGAAAGGGCTATAATACCATATCTAAATGTTTTGAAGTTCCAGTGGCTACAGTGCAAAGTATTATTAAAAAATACAAGACGTTCCACACTGTGAAAAATCTCAGAGGACGTGGTCGGAAGCCAAAAGTGACACCTGTGCTGGCCAGGAGGATAGTGAGAGAGGTAAAAAAGAGTCCAAGGATCACCACCAAGGCCATCCTGATGAATCTGGGCTCTGCTGGTGGCAACATCAAGGCAGACAGTCCAACGGACACTGCACACCGCTGGGTTCAATGGACGCAGACCAAGGAGGACACCACTTCTCCAGATAAGGCACACAAAAGCCCGCTTGGCCTTTGCAAATGCTCATCTGGACAAAGAAGAAGACTTCTGGTCTTCTGTTTTATGGTCAGATGAAACAAAAATTGAATTGTTTGGCCACAATGATGTAGCCTTCATTTGGCGTAAAAAAGGAGAAGCCTTCAACCCTAAGAACACCATCCCAACTGTCAAACATGGTGGTGGGAACCTAATGTTTTGGGGTTGTTTTTCAGCCAGTGGACCAGGGAACCTAATCACAGTATACGGCACCATGAAAAAGGAGCAATACATCAAAATTCTCAGCAACAACATCAGGCAGTCTGCAGAGAAACTTGGCCTCGGAGACCAGTGGACATTTCAGCACGACAACGACCCAAAACACACAGCAAAAGTGGTGACGAAATGGTTAGCAGACAAAAACATTAACGTTTTGCAGTGGCCCAGCCAGAGTCCTGACTTAAATCCCATTGAGAATCTGTGGAGGGAGCTAAAGATCAGGGTGATGGCAAGGAGACCCTCCAACCTGAAAGAGTTGGAGCTCATCGCTAAAGATGAATGGGCAAAAATACCAGTGGAGACATGCAAAAAGCTGGTCAGCAATTATAGCAAGCGTTTGATTGCTGTAATAGCCAATAAAGGCTTTTCTATTGATTATTGAGACGGGTATGAATAATTTTGGACATGCCACTTTTTGTTAAAATGTAAATAAAAGATGAGTAATATTTTTTTTTTTCACAATGATGCCTCTTGTACATCGTCTTATTATCTTCTGGGAGACTCCTGTATTATTTCTAATCAAGAAAAAACTTGTTGGTTGAATAAAAGTAACTAAGTCAGAATTTGCCAGGGGTATGAATAATTTCGGGCTTGACTGATATATATATATATAAAATATACACACATATATATGACATTTATTTTAAACCTAAAGGATTGTTTCTCATTCATTGTCATAATGGATGAAAGACATTACAAACAACATCTCTTTTAAAGAGAAATTAAGGCATTGATGACATATATTTACAGTTGTGCTAACGACTTGAGAGACTTCAGAAGACATGACGACATTTCCGGTGAGGGAACATAGTGAGCAATGATGCTTCATGACGATTCAGTGTACTGGAATGATATTGTGATTGAAACAGCCCTTAAAATGGTTGATTCTCTGATCAGTGCCTTGACTACTGAACTAGGGAACTGATTGTGACGCGGCCTCAGAACACCCTAGTATTGTGGCATCAAGCTTTGCATTGGCAAGCACAACTCACTTTAAGAATTTAAAAAATGTAGTTTGTCTCTGCATTCTTTTTTTAATATCTTTATTTTCCTTTCATAACAGGTTGAGGATGGAGAGAGTGATAAAAAGGAGGATGGTCTATGGGAGGAGACATTTAAATCTCATACAGATACCAAACCAAATGGTCTGTCTATATAGCAATTAAATTGATACAAAATGCATTTTATATATATATATATTATATCCCCTTTTTATCCTAATTTGGAATGCCCAATTCCCGCTACTTAGTGGGTCCTTGTGGTGGCGCGGTTATTCGCCTCAATCTGGGTGGCGGAGGACAAGTCTCAGTAGCCTCCGCTTCTGAAAAAGTCAATCTTATCATGTGCATGACACCACGGAGACTCGCAGCATGTGGAGGTTCATGCTACTCTCCGCGATCCACGCACAACTTGCCACACGCCCCCATTGAGAGCCCCTAATTGTGACCCCGAGGAGGTTACCCCATGTGACTACCCTCCCTAGCAACCGGGCCAGTTGCTAGTTGCTTGAGAGACCTGTGGGAGGCACTCAGCATGCCCTGGATTCGAACTCACAACTCCAGGGGTGGTAGTCAGCATCTTTACTCGCTGAGCTACCCAGGCCCCCCACAAAATGCATTATTAAAATGTGGATCTTCCATTGTAATTTATGGTCAACTTCATCTCTGATATTCATCAGTCTCAAATTGTTTCTTTCGCTAGGCCCCACATCGATCAGTTTAGACTTCTCCTTGCCTGGTGTAGAACACGTATATGGAATTCCAGAGCATGCGGACAACCTAAAACTCAAAACTACAGAGTGAGTAGACATCTTAATAGAGATATCAAAATGGCTTCCTATGAAATCAATAAGCAATGAAGTCGAAATGTTTCTTTTCTTATTTTTCACTTGGTTTTTAGTGGTGGAGACCCATACAGGCTGTATAATCTAGATGTGTTTCAATATGAACTCTATAACCCTATGGCCTTATATGGATCAGTACCTGTCATGCTGGCTCATAATACACAAAGAACCATGGGCATTTTCTGGCTTAATGCAGCTGAGACCTGGGTAGACATTAGCTCTAACACAGCAGGAAAGGTAAGAGAGATGAGTTGTGAAAATGCTTCTATTTTGCATTTTTCTATTTGAACACAGATTTATTTTTTATTAAGAATTGAAAGGTTTTGATTTTGTTTATGTTTTGTAAAAGATTACATTGACATACGTTTCTTCTTTTTCTTACAGACTGTTTTTGGAAAGATGCTGGATTTTGTGCAAGGTTCCAGTGAGACGCCACAGACAGACGTCCGCTGGATCTCTGAGAGCGGCATCATCGACGTCTTCATCATGCTTGGGCCCACACCCTCAGATGTCTTCTCGCAGTACACCTCTCTCACAGGTAGTACAACTTATGAGCTTTAAACTACATCAGACCAGTCACACATCTTTTTCATTTCTACAGTCTTGGAAAAAAAACTGTAAATATTAATATTGTGTTTTTTCACTCTCTAGGCACTCAGTCCTTCCCTCCCCTCGCTAGTCTGGCCTATCACCAGTGCCGCTGGAATTATAATGACCAGGAGGATGTGCAGTCAGTGGATCAGGGATTTGACCAGCATGACATCCCTTGTGACTTCATTTGGCTTGACATCGAGCATGCAGATGGCAAGCGCTACTTCACCTGGGATACACACAAGTTCCCTCAGCCTAAAGAGATGCTACAGGGTTTATTGGCCAAGAGGCGTAAGGTCAGCCTCAGTTGTTTGTAAAAAAAATATTTTTGAGTGTGGCTATTTAATTTTTTCATAGATACAAAGTCAATTAATTTTGTGTCGGTAATCTAACATCTACCTCTAGATGGTGGCTATAGTAGACCCACACATCAAGGTTGATAGTAACTACAAAATACACAACGAGATTACTTCTAAAGACTTCTACACTAAAAGCAAGGATGGTGGAAATTATGAAGGCTGGTGCTGGCCAGGTGAGCTTTTTTCTTTATTATTTATTAGCAATTCTGAAGGTTTTCAATACTTTTGAAATGTAACACAGTCAGCAAAATGTTGGTGATAAACACTAGAAAAAGAAAATGCAATTTACTGATGTGTAATGATACCGGGATTGGTTACCTGTCAAGATTTATAGTGAATAAGTACTTAAATGTAGGTCTGTTTCTCATCCAAAGCGATTGAATTCTTCAGAAGACATAGATTAAACCACATGAGACGTATCGATTACTTTATGCTGCCTTTATGTCCTTTTTGGAGCATGAAAGTTTTGAACCCCATTGACTTACATTGGATGGACAAAAACAAATCATACATCCTTAAAATCTAATTCTGTGTTCCACAGAAGAAAGTCATATGAATCTGAGATGGCATGAGAGTGATTTAAATGATGAGGATTATAATTTTTGGGTCTCTTTAATATTGGATTCATTGCATTTTACTAATTTGAGTGCAAAATTTTGTTCTGTGGATTGTAGCCAGTGATAGACCTATTTATATAATATTAAATATATTGACTTCTTAATTAAAATTTTCATGCAATTAATTGGATGAGCATTAACAGCCTTATTAACTGCATCACTCATTGTTTTTTGGTCCGATCTTGTCACAGGAAACTCCGGTTACCCAGACTTTACAAACCCAGAGATGCGGGCCTGGTGGGCAAGCATGTTCGCCTATGATCAGTATGAGGTAAGACCATTCTGTTCTTATTTAAAGAAAGCACTAATCCAGATTAAAGACCTGAAACTAGACCATTTGGAGTGTTAGATGTTATGCTTTTCTACATTTATTTGTTGTACTTCAATTTAAAAAAGTTACTCATAGGTCCTTTTGAGGACAAATGTCTGCATCAAAAAACTGCCATAATAATATTATATATTAATATTTTCCAGTTTAAATTTTTTTTAACCAACATCAGTTCTTCTGATCATAACTACAAAATATTCATTCATTTTCAGGAATTTAACTTTTTAAATGGCAGTTTCTTTTTATAATGCCACTGTTGTTTTTACATACACACACACACACACACACACACACACACTTCTCAATACACACATACAAAACACACTCTGACATCCATACCAACACAATTTTTGCTGGATCATTTATTCAGTTGTCCTGCAGTGCTCTATAATAATACAGAAAATAGGAAAAAAGCATGTTTTTGCTCCATATGCTGAACATGAGGAAAATTGCACCATCTGGTGGAAAATATAAAAAATAACAATTTAGAAGCCAGGGCTCCGAAATGAAAGCAGAATATCATAGAATTCATGATTTTATGCTTTAATGGCACTGGGATCAAATATTGCAGTTTTAATGGGTTTCAATTGGGACATTGAAGAAGGTCGCACAAGGGTTAAGCTGCAATTGTTACTCTTAATCGTCTCCAATCATCTTGCCCATACAGGATGTGGTGATGCTTTTATACTTGATTTCCCTTCTACATATGTCAAGTGTTTACGCACACAAAATCAGTTTGAAAAAATAAGTACAAAGTGTTTTAATTCAGAGCAAGCACAAATGAATGTCTCAGGAAGGAAGAGAAGCAGCCACACCAATGCATAGTTCTCATTTCCTTTCATCAAACTCCTCATCTATACCTTTAAAACAGAACCAGTAATGCTATTAGAACACACTTGTATGAAGTGAGTAATTGTGCTTAAGTAATGAAAAGGACAAAAACAGTCTCACAAGTTTACATGTTGCTTTTCAGGGCTCAATGGAGAACCTTTATACTTGGAATGACATGAATGAGCCATCTGTGTTCAATGGCCCAGAGGTCACTATGCATAAAGATGCGCTCCATGGAAGCTGGGAGCACCGAGATGTACACAATATCTATGGACTTTACGTGGTGAGGAACACTGCATGATATGTAAAATGAAGAACTAATATACTAAGATTTTAAAACCATTGGAAGAGGATCTACCCTCACTAATGCTGATGCTATGTTTATTATACTCTACCACCTGCAATTATGATTTCATGTGAATGGTTGTTCAAAAATAGATATGGTTAGTTTTTCTTTCTTAAGTTCCACTTATTGTTTCAGCAAATGGCCACTGCTGAGGGTCAGATCCAGCGATCTGGTGGAGTTGAAAGGCCATTTGTGCTGACCAGAGCCTTCTTTGCTGGATCTCAGAGATATGGTGAATTCATATAGTAGTTTGTGAACATTGAACTCAAAAGCTCAAGAGATATGTTTGTGTAATAATTTTAGTCTACATATGCACTTGGAGAGCAAGTTACATGGTCTCGTTGTGTTTGTCAGGTGCTGCCTGGACTGGCGATAATGCAGCTGAATGGGAACATCTCAAGATTTCTATTCCCATGTGTCTCAGTCTGGGGCTTGTGGGCATTTCTTTTTGTGGAGGTCAGTCAAAAACCTAGATATTCTATTTAAATGTCCCCATAGTACCTTTTGTAGCACACAGGATATTACTTTAAAGGCAATTCCATAAAACAGATTTCTACTTAGACCTTATGACAAGTTTAAGAGCCAGTAGGCTTCTGTTACGTCTAAGTCTGCTTGCTTGTCAGTTGCAGGTTGTATTAGGGGTACTATGGAGGACCTAATTTGACGATATTAAAAATAAATAAATATATTTGCAAAGCAATACAAAATTATACATTCTCATTCTAGAAAACATTTGATTCGAACACTCTTACTATTAAAAGATCAGTCATGTTTTTGGTCATTATTCCTAGAAGAGAAAGATGCATTTTAATGCATATATGTTTTGTAAGTACATTTTGTCAACTTTTAAAAGTAGGGATGCACCGATACCACTTTTTCTCTTCCGATTCTGATATCGGAAATTTCCGTATCGGATGATCCAATACCAGTGGGGTGTGTGTGTGTGTGTGTGTGTGTGTCAACTGAGCAGCGCCATTCAATAATGCGCTGGAGCCGTGCGTGCATTTTATATATTTAATTATTAAACGCAGCCTTTTGTGATTCACAGAGCTATCGCACGTCTTCAAAAAGCTTTGATTAAAATTCACGAGTCATATGAACTACTTTAATTGTGTTATGGTTTTTTTTATGCCTTTTTTTTTTTTTGAGCTTGACAGTAACGAACATGACTAAAAAACAGTCGGATTTGGATCGGGCTCGTTGGCCCGATACCCGATCCGTCTAAAACCTTCCGTATCGGAGCTGATACCGATCCAGGTATCAGATTGGTGCATCCCTATTTAAAAGTACGAGTACTGATGCACTGAAATGTAAATTGTAGACCGAAACTGAAAATTCTGGACACACTGGGCCAAAAACCTATTGATTATTTTAAATTGGACTTTGTTTGGGAAAAAATTATTCTAAGCATTATACTGAAACCATTTTTCTCTAACTATGAATGACTAAGAGTAGCAGAGCACTGGAAAACACTTCATTAACATTCTAATGACCAAGAATGCGATCACTTCTATTCTGGGGATGTGGACGTTAATGTGCAACATAAACAATGCTTTTTCTCTGTTTTTGTTACTACATTTTAAAGTAACCGTTTCTGTAAAAAATATCAGCCAATATTTTTGGCCTTTTTTCCCATATTTTGGCCTACTAGGGTTATTCTATGTAAAATCAATCAAATTTCAGAAAGTTTTCTGGATTAAAGTTTGATTGTTAATTATTTTTCTGAAGAAAGATGAACATAAATGATGATGAAAGCCACAATTTTAAATGTCATGGATCAATGGAGTAATCCATTATTTTGAAAAGGGGATCAAAATGGCAATTTTTGCCTATGATTTTGAAACAAAACTACCGGTCCAAAAAAATCATCTTAGAAAGGTAACTATTAATCGATTAATCGGTGTCGATAGCTTTTTGGAACTAACGGTTTATAGTTATGATAGTTGCCAATTTCATTCTTTCTTTATTTTTGGAATTAACAATCATGTGAGGATTTAGTGTTTCTAAATCTTTAATCGTCGACAATATTCATCCATATTTTTATCCTTCGATTTGATATTTTGATTAGATAATAAAGTGTTCTAAATTGAAGTGAGGGCATCCAAAGAGAAATGTGCCCTGTCGGCACAAACATTGTCTCCACCTTCATGTCTGATAATAATAATAGCGTATTAGTATTCCTTATTAAACCTCATCTGATAAAATATATATACACTACTGTTCAAAAGTTTGGGGTCACCCAAACAATTGTGTTTTCCTGAAAAGTCACACTTATTCACCACCATACGTTGTGAAATGAATAGAAAATAGAGTCAAGACATTGACAAGGTTAGAAATAATGATTTGTATTTGAAAAGATTTTTTTTACATCAAACTTTGCTTTCGTCAAAGAATCCTCCATTTGCAGCAATTACAGCATTGCAGACCTTTGGCATTCTAGCTGTTAATTTGTTGAGGTAATCTGGAGAAATTGCACCCCACACTTCCAGAAGCAGCTCCCACAAGTTGGATTGGTTGGATGGGCACTTCTTGCGTACCATACGGTCAAGCTGCTCCCACAACAGCTCAATGGGGTTCAGATCTGGTGACTGCGCTGGCCACTCCATTACCGATAGAATACCAGCTGCCTGCTTCTGCTCTAAATAGTTCTTGCACAATTTGGAGGTGTGTTTAGGGTCATTGTCCTGTTGTAGGATGAAATTTGGCTCCAATCAAGCGCTGTCCACTGGGTATGGCATGGCGTTGCAAAATGGAGTGATAGCCTTCCTTATTCAGAATCCCTTTTACCCTGTACAAATCTCCCACCTTACCAGCACCAAAGCAACCCCAGACCATTATATTACCTCCACCATGCTTAACAGATGGCGTCAGGCATTCTTCCAGCATCTTTTCATTTGTTCTGCGTCTCACAAACGTTCTTCTTTGTGATCCAAACACCTCAAACTTGGATTCATCTGTCCACAACACTTTTTTCCAGTCTTCCTCTGTCCAATGTCTGTGTTCTTTTGCCCATCTTAATCTTTTTCTTTTATTGGCCAGTCTCAGATATGGCTTTTTCTTTGCCACTCTGCCCTGAAGCCCAGAATCCCGCAGCCGCCTCTTCACTGTACATGTTGACACTGGTGTTTTGCGGGTACTATTTAATGAAGATGCCAGTTGGGGACCTGTGAGGCGTCTGTTTCTCAAACTAGAGACTCTAATGTACTTATCTTCTTGCTCAGTTGTGCAACGCGGCCTCCCACTTCTTTTTCTACTCTGGTTAGAGCCTGTTTGTGCTGTCCTCTGAAGGGAGTAGTACACACCGTTGTAGGAAATCTTCAATTTCTTAGCAATGTCTCGCATGGAATAGCCTTCATTTCTAAGGACAAGAATAGACTGTCGAGTTTCAGATGAAAGTTCTCTTTTTCTGGCCATTTTGAGCGTTTAATTGACCCCACAAATGTGATGCTCCAGAAACTCAATCTGCTCAAAGGAAGGTCAGTTTTGTAGCTTCTGTAACGACCTAAACTGTTTTCAGATGTGTGAACATGATTGCACAAGGGTTTTCTAATCATCAATTAGCCTTCTGAGCCAATGAGCAAACACATTGTACCATTAGAACACTGGAGTGATAGTTGCTGGAAATGGGCCTCTATACACCTATGTACATATTGCACCAAAAACCAGACATTTGCAGCTAGAATAGTCATTTACCACATTAGCAATGTATAGAGTGTATTTCTTCAAAGTTAAGACTAGTTTAAAGTTGTCTTCATTGAAAAGTACAGTGCTTTTCCTTCAAAAATAAGGACATTTCAATGTGACCCCAAACTTTTGAACGGTAGTGTGTGTGTGTGTGTGTGTGTGTGTGTATATATATATATATATATATATATATATAATATTTTACACATACATGCATGCACAGTGCATCTGGAAAGTATTCACAGCGCTTCACTTTTTCCACATTTTGTTATGTTACAGCCTTATTCCAAAATTGATTAAATTCATAATTTTCCTCAAAATTCTACAAACAATACCCCATTATGACAACGTGAAAGAAGTTTGTTTGAAATCTTTGCAAATTTACTAAAAACTGCCAGAAAACTACAATTTTGATTACATGGGGTCTTTAAACCTACAACAAATCAGACTGCGAGAATAATGAATATACTTGGCTGTGAAGATTGAACTGAATGCTATATGCTGGAGATTGTCTGCTTGGATAACATTTTCAGTAATCATGACATTTATCTTTCTTACACACAGCTGATGTAGGTGGCTTTTTTAAGAATCCCAGCACTGAGCTGCTGGTTCGCTGGTACCAAACAGGGGCCTATCAGCCATTCTTTCGAGCTCATGCTCATCTAGACACCCCACGCAGGGAACCCTGGCTCTTTGGCCCAGAGAACACCGCAATCATCCGGGAGGCTGTTCGCCAACGTTATGCCCTGCTGCCATACTGGTACCAGCAGTTTTACAATGCACACAAAACTGGAATGCCTGTCATGAGGTGAGTGAGAGCAACTTTTCTGTTCTTTTTAATTGAAATAATCTCACATGGCCCTTTCATGGGGTGAAATGATCTCTTTGTTTATAATTTGACAGTTTATCATACACCAATAATGGTACTCAAAAGTACCATGATATTACCATGTTTTTATCATGTATTCCAAGCTACTTCATAGAATGCATGTAAATACAATGGCACAGTACACAGTTATGGGCTTCTGTACCATGGTATTACCATCTGATTCCATCGCTGTACTGCCACAGTACTTTCTAAGGATAATCTGAGATCAATCCGAGTCTGATCTCAGTGAATGCTTGTTTAGGATTTTGTTTACTATTCTAAACCAACTTTAATGTATTTTGCAGTCACAAGTATGATTCCATTTCACATAAATCTTTTTCTTGTCAGACCTCTGTGGGTTGATTATCCCAAGGACACAGCGACATTCACCATTGATGATGAATTCCTCATTGGTGAGAGAGAAGAACTTTCTACATTTCTCAAATATCCACCAGAATGTATTACTTGATCAAATCTGGTTCTGTTTTCAGGGAAGGGTTTGTTGGTTCACCCAGTCACTGAGGAAGGATCTCGTGGCGTCACAGCATACCTGCCTGGAGCTGGAGAGGTGCTACTTGTGTTTTGTGATAGTTTTAACATCAATGTTATTTATTTTTAGCTGCCTAGCATTTCACTCTCACCCCAATGCTTGATCTTATTTTTCTGCTTTCATATTCAGGTTTGGTACGATGTCCACACCTTCCAGAAACACAACGGCGCACAGAATCTGTACATCCCAGTCACTCTTAGCTCTGTAAGAGCCTTTCATTTTAGAAAACAAAATGCAACATTATATAAAACTTTTGGTTCAATTGGGGTTTTATGTCTCTGTTAGATCCCAGTGTTCCAGCGTGGTGGCTCTATCATCCCTAGGAAGGATAGAGTACGAAGGTCTTCTGCATGTATGGAAAATGACCCATACACATTGTATGTGGCCCTCAGTTCTCAGGTACAGAGCTGTCTCTTCACTGTTAAATTTAGGGCTATCGATTTAAAGTGTAAATTTAGTGCGTGGGGTGTTTTTTTTTTTTTTTTTTTTTTTTTTTTTTAAATTATGTAAAAAAATATTGCATTAAAAACACAATCAATTAATCATGTCCCCCTGACCGTTATTAAGAATATTCCTACCATCGGAGGCTTTTATGAATATGGAAATCAACATTACATTGCCTTCTAAATCCACTTATTGTATTATCATTGCTTTACTCATCTGTCACAATAATGTAATGCATTTAAATGATCTGAATTGTTATTTTTCTTATATATTTAAAATGATTTAAAATTAACTATTTATAATACATTTTAATTATTTAATCATTGTATATTTAATTATTGTTGTTTGTTATAAATATGCGTATGTTGCACAGCGTGAAATCAATGTTTAAGTTTAACTAACTCTCCTTTTTATTAGAAATTTGCTGAAGGAGAGCTCTACATTGATGATGGCCATACTTTTGGCTATGATACAAAGAAAGAATTCATTCATCGTAGCCTCACATTTGCCAACAATGCTCTCACCTCTAGGTATTCTGTTAACCTCTCCTTTTCCTGTCTTTCTTTTCTCCATAAATATATACAGTATTCACACTCACCAGCCACTTTATTAGGAACATCTGTACACCTAATTCATGTGATTTATCTAATCAGCCAATTGTGTGGCAGCAGTTCAATGCATAAAATCATTCAGATATGGGTCAGGAGCTTCAGTTAATGTTCACATCAACCATCAGAATGTGTAAACAATGTGATCTCAGTGATTTGGACCATGGTATGATTGTTGGTGCCAGACGGGCTGGTTTGAGTATTTCTGAAACTGCTGATCTCCTGAGATTTTCACACACAACAATCTGTGGTGCCAAAAACAAAAAGCATCCAGTGAGCGGCTGTTCTGTGGACTGAAACGTCTTGTTGATGAGAGAGGTCTACAGAGAATAGCCAGACTGGTTCCAGCTGACAGAAATACTATGTTAACTCAGATAACCACTCTGTACAATTGTAGTGAGCAGAATAGCATCTCAGAATACACATCAAACCTTGAGTCAGATAAGCTACAGAAGCAGAAGACGTCAGGTTCCGTTTCTGTCAGCCAAGAACAGAAATCTGAGGCTGCAGTGGGCACAGGCTGACCAAAACTGGACAGTTAAAGACTTGAAAAACATAGACTGGTCTGCTGAGGTACACATATGTTAGGATAACTGCAGCCTCAGGAGATCAGCATTTACAGAAATACTCAAACCATCCCATCTGGCACCAACAAAAATCTGAATCACTGAAAAATTTCTCCATTCTTTCATTTCTCCTTTTTTTTTTTTTTTTTTTTTTTTTCCTTGCACTCTTCAGATTTGACGCACACCAGTTTACATACCTCACACACACACACACACACACACACACAAGCATTTTTTTTTCTTGAGAATTTGTTGCCATTTCTACTCACACTCATTAATGGTTGATGTAAACCCATATCTGCATGATTTTATGCATTACACTGCTGGCACATGATTGGCTGATTAGATAATCACTTGAACATATAGATGTTCAAGTGTTCCTAATAAACTTGTGTGTGTATTAGAGCTGTCAGAATTAAGTTAATTTTAAAAGATTAGCGTGTTAATTTTTCTTAATTGCGATTTAAAGCATTTACCATTTAATATGGCATAAACATTTGTGTGAAGGGTGGAACCTTTGTAATGTGTCTGCCCGGAGTCATTACACTGACGCACACTTCACAACAGACATTGTGCCAGAGCCCTTGTACCAAGATGACCCTACATGCTTAGCATAAACAGCATAGCGCGGCAGACCCGTAGTCATTCTATGGGCAATACTGTCATAATATTCTCCTATGATAGAGCTGCGGAGGTTGTTATCTCGGTAAATAAAAGAATCTCTGACAGTGCTTCCCTGTCAGTGTTAAAGTGGAGAAAGGAGCTCTTAGCGCTGTATGATGTACAAAAACTAGCCCAGATGGACTTGTAAGGCGCATTTTAATTGCCACAGAAGCAAGTCAAGTCTTAACTATCAGCAGAATGCAGAAAGAGACGTTTTTGTCTGTAAGCGTTTTTCATAGTGAGTTCAAAGCTTGACGCTGGCCTTGACGCCCTGATGTGAATCATGAATGCGGCTTCACCATTGCTCTAACAAAGTGGATAGCCATAGTCTACCGGCAGATTATTATCGCGGAGGATGAGAGTTTTAAGAGATTTAATGCGTATTGCAATAAATATGCAACCTATCGGGGGACTAGTTCTTTTAATTTCTCAAACTCCCACTTTGGGACACGTTTAATGTTACTCGAATTGGTGCTATTTTAGTGCATTTCCTGTGGAAGGCTCTGTTTGGAACATGTTAATAAAGCATTTTATTGTTACATATTGTATTGTTTTCTTAAGATGGAAATACATTTATTTTGTCAAGAAAATAAGTATATATGGTGTCAAATTTCAGCACTTTCAAAATCTGCAATTAATCGCGATTTAACTACAAAAATTATCCTATTCATTGCAATTAAAAATTGTAATCGACTGACAGCACTAATATACAGTGTAAAATATATATATATATATATATTTTACATATATATATATATATATAAAAAAAAACACAAAGCAGCAATATATATATATATTGCTGCTTTTAGTGTTTTTTTTTTTTTTGTTTTTACATTAACTTAGACTATAAAAAGTTTTGTTATCATTTCTTGCATAACTCAGGAGCCTGTGTCCAGACTGTAACTTCTCTACACCCTCATGGATTGAAAAAGTTATCATTCTGGGGGCTAGAAAACCCAGCAAGGTTCTTCTGAAGATGGATGGTAAGCTATTTATTCAGCTCTTCTCAAAATCACAACATTGGAAAATTTTGATTAAAATTGCCTTCATGCTGAAGATAAAATGGACTGCAAATTCCTCCTAATCTCATCACATTCTGTCAAACAGGCAAAGAAACCTCTGTAGAGTTTGAGTTTGATGCCTCCATGTCAGTGTTAACCCTTCGTAAACCTGGGATGAACGCCGGGGCCGACTGGACCCTGCAGCTGCAGTAGTGCACTGGAGCTCTACAGCAGCAAGGGCCTGATGAGATAGACCTCAAAAAAGAGAATCAAGAATTTAATTATTACTTCATGAACATACAAACACATTGAGCACGCAGAGTTAACATGACAAAATTAAAAAGTGTATTAGTGATTCTATGTTCTGGGTCAGAAATATCTCAGTGCTCAAAACAAATGGATCCAACTGGCAGGGTCAGACAGAAAATTCTTTCCATTTTAAATGTATTGAGATGTCATTTATCACTTAAATGTTTTGTTTTTAAATCCATGTTGTGAAAAAGTAGTGTTAAAGTAACATTAATTAAATTGTCATACACGGCAGAAGATTTAGATAATTTGTGAATTTAATGTATTTAAACCCTCACAGTGCACAGCGGAAATCTGAATTATTACTGGAGCAAATTGGTCTTTGACAAATCCTTCCTTTTCAAAAAGACAACGCATCAGGTCAACAAATCATAACTGCATGTCCCACAATTTTAATAATGTTTAAGCTCCAGTAAATGGTTTATCTGTGATCACGATTGCACATCAAGGGTTTTTGAATTTCAAACAAGTTAGTCCTTTACTGGAGACTAATAATGAGCAGGATGTGCTCATGGCTTGGTTTAATAGGGGACTTTTGGGTTTGGAATATTTTTCAAGGGGTTTTTTTTTTTTTTTTTTTTTCTTGTTGATTAATTTTTGTTTCTAAGTGCACTTGTCAGGTGGGTTGGGACAGGGTGATTTATGTTTTGAGCTCAGCACTTACAATTATTCCAGTCTCATGTACTGTGATGAAAAAGATTTTGTACAGTTAATTTCAAGGTCATCAATTATAGAATGATAGATATCATGTCCAACAGAGTGACTTAAATGTTTTGAACAGAGCCTTGTTGAAAAGGGCTTTGTGTGCATTCCTGCTAAATCATCTCATGTGAAAGATCTGATGTTGATTTTCCACTTTATGGTTTAATTACATTTTTGAAGGTGACCCTGAAAGCAGTTTGAGACTGAATATAATGTCTGTTTTGATGAATGGGTGTTCAAATAAGATGGTAATAAAGATTAACTGTACATTCCCAAATGCATTCATTTTCTTTTTTCCCTCATATCTTTGGAAGTGAGGTTTACTTGATTTGTTCACTCAAATATTCCATTAGAAGACGTTTGCTTTTTTTCAAGTTTTTTTTTTTGCTTGATTTTTCAAGCTTTTTTTCTTTATTGCTTGCTAAATTAATAAATGATTGGGAAAATTATCCAACACTGAATTACAAATAAAAGTTGGACTTTCATCTTTTCCTAATATTGATTAGTTTTCAGTTTAAGTAGTTAATTATTCCCCAATTTCAGTTTGTAGTGGGATCTAAGTGCTTGGTTATAAAATGCGGAAGGTTTTGGGGAAAATTATAGAATGTAATCACATCTTCCACTTTTCAATACAAGTTAAGCTCAATTGACAGCAATTGTGGCATAATATTGATTACAAATATATACAGTATCTCACAAAAGTGAGTACACCCCTCACATTTTTGTAAATATTTTATATCTTTTTATATGAACACTGAGGAAATGACACTTTGCTACAATGTAAAGTGAGTGTACAGCTTGTATAACAGTGTAAATTTGCTGTCCCTTCAAAATAACTCAACACAGCCATTAATGTCTAAACTGCTGGCAACAAAAGTGAGTACACCCCTAAGTGAAAATGTCCAAATTGGGCCCAATTAGCCATTTTCCCTCCCCGGTGTCATGTGACTCATTAGTGTTACAAGATCTCAGGTGTGAATGGGGAGCAGGTGTGTTACATTTGGTGTCATCGCTCTCAAACTGGTCACTGGAAGTTCAACATGGCAAAGAACTCTCTGAGGATCTGAAAAAAGAATTGTTGCTCTACATAAAGATGGCCTAGGCTATAAGAAGATTACCAAGACCCTGACACTGAGCTGCAGCATGGTGGCCAAGACCATACAGCAGTTTAACAGGACAGGTTCCACTCAGAACAGGCCTCGCCATGGTTGATCAAAGAAGTTGAGTGCACGTGCTCAGCGTCATATCCAGAGTTTGTCTTTGTGAAATAGACGTATGAGTGCTGCCAGCATTGCTGCAGAGGTTGAAGGGGTGAGGGGTCATCCTGTCAGTGCTCAGACCATACGCCACACACTGCATCAAATTGGTCTGCATGGCTGTTGTCCCAGAAGGAAGTCTCTTCTAAAGCTGCAAACAGTTTGCTGAAGAAAAGCAGACTAAGGACATGGATTACTGGAACGATGTCCTGTGGTCTGATGAGACCAAGATAAACTTATTTGGTTTAGATGGTGTCAAGTGTGTGTGGCGGAAACCAGGTGAGGAGTACAAAGACAAGTGTGTCTTGCCTACAGTCAAGCATGGTGGTGGGAGTGTCATGGTCTGGGGCTGCATGAGTGCTGCCGGCAATGGGGAGCTACAGTTCATTGAGGGAACCGTGAATGCCAACATGTACTGTGACATACTGAAGCAGAGCATGATACCCTCTCCCTTCGGAGACTGGGCCACAGGGCAGTATTCCAGCATGATAACGACCCCAAACACACCTCCAAGATGACCACTGCCTTGCTAAAGAAGCTGAGGGTGAAGGTGATGGACTGGCCAAGCATGTCTCCAGACCTAAACCCTATTAAGCATTTGTGGGGCATCCTCAAATGGAAGGTAGAGGAGCACAAGGTCTCTAACATCCACCAGCTCTGTGATGTCGTCATGGACTCCAGTGGTAACCTGTGAAGCTCTGGTGAACTCCATGCCCAAGAGGGTTAAAGCAGTGCCACACAAAATATTGACACTTTGGGCCCAATTTGGACATTTTCACTTAGGGGTGTACTCCCTTTTGTTGCCAGCGATTTAGACATTAATTGCTGTGTGTTGAGTTATTTTGGGGGGACAGCAAATTTACACAAATTTGCACATTTGTTATACAAGCGACCACTACTTTACATTTCTTCAGTGTTGTCACATGAAAAGATATAATCAAATATTTACAAAAATGTGAGGGGTGTACTCACTTTTGTGAGATACTGTGTATACATTATTTGTGTGGCCAATAATGGAGGCGGAAAGCACACCAGGCATCAGACAAACCATTCATTTTTTTTTTCTTTTTAACTTACCTACACAACACTAAGATTGTAAGCGTGTCTGTATCTGAATTATTGTTTTATTGATTTCTGAACGATTTGATGCATCAGTTATTACACTAGCACGTCTTCATAATATAATTAATGAGCTAATTATTCGAGTATTAATACAGGACTTCCATAATGAGATAACTATTCGAGTATTAATACAGGACTTCCGTATTTTGATCCTAAAAGAGTTATTCTGTTTTTGAATGGACGTTTCACACACACAACACACATCTGTTTAATTTCAAGATCATAGCAGTAGACCAATGAAATCTATATAATTGGCTGATAAATGTTAGTATCTTAAAACACCTGTCGTCAACAAAGTTTAAACTGTGTCCAGAAAGACACATGCCAACTACTTTCAATGAAAAGTAGCTAAAGCCTGCTAAAAAAGTCGCTAGATGACGTCATGCGTTAATTAGCATGATGTCATCACGCTGTATTTGCAGACACATTATTTTCATATAAGAGGCCTTTTTACCAAAGCAAATTAAAACAAAGCACATATACTTCCGATACATTTTCATGATTTTTCAAGGCCAGAGTCTTTTTGGTTCTGTTGTAATGGAGTCATCTTCTCTCATCTCTTCTCAGGGTGTTTGAGAAGGCAGTAGCAACTGCTGGCTGGGACTTCCATTCAGACAGACTGTGGGATGGCCATGACAGCGGTCTATGACTGAGCACTGCAGGTCCCTTAACAGTTTTACAACATTCACTATGAAATAAATATATATATATAATTCTCATAAGCCTTATGTTAGATGTTATCATAAAAAAATTAATTCTTGCACTCTTCAGATTTGACGCACACCAGTTTACATACCTTACACACACACACACAAGCATTTTTTTTTCTTGAGAATTTGTTGCCATTTCTACTCACACTCATATTCTGTTAGCTCTTTCCCCCTTTATATTTAGATGCAGCTGAATGCATCAACAAAAGCCTAACTGGTAAACTGTCAAACACCTGCAGTTAAGCACATCAAATCCTGATCACCAAAATATCACAAAAACGATTTAGCATTCAAAGTCCATAAAATGATTGTGACATTGTGTTGCGCAAAGCTGATGTTCTCTTTCTCAATTTCTGTCTCTTCCCTCAGACTAAAAACACACGTAACTTCCCACCAGCCTTAGGACTTCCTGTCCCCAGAGGAGTACAGAAAGGTGAGGGCCAAGTACAAACAGAGCAAAATTCAGGTAAAAATGAGAGATCTGATATAGCTGCTGATGAAGAGGAGACCGTCAGGGGAGAAAGAGTCTGCAGACAATGGAAAGGATTCTGTAACTCACTTTCCATCCATTTTTTTCTTCCAATTGATGCTGTCTAGTGCTAACAATGCTAACTAGCCAAATCATAAAAACTCATTTTGACCAGTAACAACTTTCATCTCTTCATTTATTACAGGAAGGGGCAGTACAGAAAATGAATGAGCTCCTGTTGGCCAGCAGAGAAGAAGTATACCAGCAAAATGAGGCAGAAGTCAGAAAGAGATGGAACTTTGAGGACGCTGTAAGAACCTTATTAACTTGTCACTTTCTCTAGCATTTTCTTTTTTCACTAGTCTGTTTTTTTCACTATTTCTTGCTCTCTCTCACTCTGTTTCAGATTAAAAGGACATATTTCCATGTGAAGCCTCTGGACAGAGCTCAGCTGAAAGCCTGGCAGAGTTATCTCTGGGAGATGGTAGAGACTGAGACAGCAGCGATGGATGTTGAAAGGATGTCTGTGGAAGGCCAGAAAAGATCCAAAATGAGTGTGTGGCTGGACACGAAAGAACTGATTCTGTTTGAGCGCTGTCTCATTGTCTGTACAGTCTATGAGGAATTCTAGGATGAAGTAAGTTGAATGAGATTCAGAGGCCTATTATAGAAGCGCCTTATAATGGAAAACAGGATTATTAGTGTTTATTATAGTGCTATTTGCAAGAACTGTAGTGTTTTTGCCATCATTTGTAATGCGTGTTACAGTATGTGCATTTCCTGGAACCAAGGAGTCTGGAGGAAGTGCATAGTGTGTACTGGAGAGCTTGTGAAATGCATCTTCCATACAAACACAGCATCCATCTTCAGCGGTCCTCATTTGAAGAAAAGAATGGTGAGAGTACATTTAGCACTGAAAATACTCTTATCACATAGACAGTTCAGTGATTTATAACATAAAATGGGATTTCTATGACTTTTGATTTCTTGACTTAACCCATAATGTTTACATATTCTTTCTTTCAATTTCGAACATTTCTAGGTAATACTTCAGAGGCACAGCGGATTCTAGAGTCTCTGCAGACGACATTGCCTGGTTTGGCTGCGGTGCGTTTGAGGAAGCTTGGTCTGGAAAGGAGGGAAGGTCGGCTGGATGTGGCAGAATCACTACTAAAGGAGGCACTGGAACAGAGTAAAGAAATACCCTCACTTTGTGTTTTCTACTCTATCTAACTTTTCCGCTTCTTTCTCAAGCTGTACAAGAACAGTGTAGTGTAAAATGTACTGTAAAAAATGATTTCAAAATGTAAAAAAAGTCTTAAACATTTTTAATTTCACAAAAAAAAATCTGAATTCTCTTATCCCAGATGTGTATGACTTTCTTTCTTCTGCCGAACACAAATTAAGATTTTTAGGAGAATATCTCAGCTCTGTTGGTCCTTACAATGCAAGTGAATGGTGACCAGACCTTTTGAAGCTCCATAAATCACATAAAGGCAGCATCATGGCACTATCCCTCATGTTCCCATGACAACACAATCACCTCCTATAATGGGCGGAGACATGAGTGGATCATATGGGAGTTGGTACCAGGTACAGTGAGGAATCTTTAATTTGAACATATGCCATATTTTTAAAGACCCTGTGAAATGTGTATGACCAGCAAGTAGCAAATCATAGCTAAGTTCAGAATAGCATACTACCATGATAATATGGTAGTACTGTAGTATGCCATTTTGAGCATGGCAAGGGTTCATGGAAATGATGCAACTAAAGCCTGTTGGCTTTCTAAAAAAGAAAAGGGTGAGCACTTTGATATATCTGCCCAAATTTATTGCTTCAATAGGAAATATGCCAATACAAAGGACGAAACTGCGCTCGTGAAGCATTGCACTATCCAATATGAGGCAATATGGCCTCACAAAGAAACTGCATCTTGATTAATTTTTTTTATTACGAATCCATCTTGTCCCCGTGTCTAAGCAGCAGCAGTATGGGGCATATGGCACCTACCAGAACCCTTGGAACCAGTACAATCATCGCTACCCTCCCAGCTAAATTTCTGAGACAATGCTTCATCTTCAGACTTCCCAAAACCACATAGAGAATTGTCTAACTATGAGTCAGTATGCAGGGCATTAAAACGAGAGGGGTGAAATTAACAAGCTTTGAAAATTGCATGCTTTTAATTGCTGTTACTCTCACTTAACCTGTATTTTTCAATTTATGAAAAGCAGTTGGAAAAATGTTGCATCCTGAATTGTGAACTGATTTTTTTCATATTCACAAAAATGCTTTCTTGATTCTTTATAGACTGCATTTTCAGTAAAACGAGCTATTATAATAGTGGATTTCCCTTTTTCAAACCTGAACATAAATGTTGCATTGCACAGGCTCTTACCGGCTCATTGACAATTTGAAGATTTTAATGTCATTGGTGAAACTCAAAAAAACAAATTTGTTTAAATCATTTGTGAAACCATTCTTATATAAATAACTACATTGAAATGAAAATTTATCCGGTACATTTGGTTCTTTACCAACTATACTCAAAAGCTCCTGCTTGTTTACAGCTTTGGCCTTCCTTTCAAATGCTAAAGCTAAGATCAGATAATTGAGACTGGTGTAGTCATTTTCATTGATAAAAAATTAAGGCTTTTTTTTTCTACATAGCAAAAAAATACAAATAAATCACAACCACCTTGTCAAGATTCACAATTGTGAAAACTCACTCAACCTTTAATTGAGTGACAGGATTAAGTTCTAATGCAGTGTATATTTGGTGCTTTGTTGAGTGAAATCATTGTAGCAGTCTTATTTGATAGTCTTTGATAGACATCTGTTTGATCTTTCATGGACATGTGGAGGAACGCTATTTATATTTGTTTCCCTTCATTTCTTGATAACCACAAGGACAGCAGAAGGCACCAGACCTGTCAAGTAAAAAAAAACAAATGTCTGTTAATCACAAAGACTGAAGTAAATGTGTCAAGACTAAGGATAACTGCAATTTTTTTGTTTCCAAATATAGCCTTTTAGACCAACAACAAGTTCTCACCCAGCTCACGCAGGGGTTTTTCCATGTCCAGATCTGTGAAGACGCGTCTGGGGTATGGGGTGATGAGGTTGAAATCCTCCTCGTTTGCCCTGTTCATCTGCACATAAACTCTCACAGCAGCCAGAGGTTCCTGAGCCTTAAAGACGGCACTCAAGGTAGACCCATCCAGAAGACGCACCTAAATGACAGAGGAGGGGTGTTTGTAATGTCTGATGTATTTGTCGAATCATTTTCGGCATGCGATTTAGGCACTTTTCAAAATCCAATTCTTAGTATTTTAAATCTTGTAATAGTTACGTTCTCGTGGGTTTGTAAATTTACAATAAAATGAGGATGAAAATGGTGAATATTTTGTAAATTGTCAGTACCTGTATCCGACATTCATCATACTCTTTCTTGGCTGGAGGAGGCCCTTGGTTCTCAGGTAAAGACTGGGGTGGGGCTTCAGAGGGGGGAGACGACAGATCTGTGCTTGATGAGCCTCCACCAAACTGCATAGAAACAGGTTTTATTACTTGTTTATAATATACCTAATGTACTGTAGTAGGCATGACAGACAACTTACACCAGCAAAAAGTAAAAGCCAGAAAGTAGCCAAAACAGCAAGTGCTGCTTTACACAACAATTTTTCAACTCTAAGGGAATTTTTTTTCAACTCTAAATGTATTCTTGCCATAAAGAAAAATCTAGACAGAGCATCGAATAGAACAGAAAAGGTGTCTCAAGACGTGTTTTTAAAAAGTTGAAGTTCTTTTAAACTTGCCGTTTTTAAACAGTGGTTATCAAACTTTTCGATGTGAGGCCCCCCTTGTGCATGGTACATTCCTTTGTGGAACCAAATGGGCCCCCTTCTAGCAATATACAAACACTGAGCACTTTATGTACACCTACTTATACATGTGATTATCTAATCAGCCAATCGTGTGGCAGCAGTGCAATGCATAAAATCATTCAGATACGGGTCAGGAGCTTCAGTTAATGTTCACATCAACCATCAGAGAGAGAAAATTTGTGATCTCAGTGATTTGGAGTGTGGCATGATTTTTGGTGCCAGATGGGCTGGTTTGAGTATTTCTGTAACTGCTGATCTCCTGAGATTTTCATGCACAACCGTCTCTAGAATTTACTCAGAATGGTGCCAAAAACAAAAAACATCCAGTGAGGGGCAGTTCTGTGAGTGGAAACGTCTTGTTGATGAGAGAGGTCAACAGAGAATGGCCAGCCTGCTTCGAACTAACAAAGTCTATTGTAAATCTGATAACTGCTCTGTACAATTGTAGTGATCAGAATAGCATCTGAGAATGCACAACACCTCGAACCTTGAGGCAGATGGATGGGTCCAACAGCAGAAGACCACATTGGGCACTTAATTAGTACCAGTGATCCTAATAAAGTGCTCAGTAAGTGTCTGTTCAATGACGTTACAGCTTATTGTGCGAGACACCAGTGAAATGTAATCAGTAAGCAGATTTATTAACATTTCTAATTTTTATGCACACCATAATTTTAACGTTGACAATCCCTGATTATATACATGTATAATTAAATTATAAATAAAGCTTGAGGCGATGAAAAAAAAAAACAGCGAGACGCAGCACAATGGTCAAAGATGTCTGTCTAGTGCATGTTTAGATAAAAAATAATAGACAAATGCAAAAACAGGTTCCTTGTGAACAGCCCCTGACGTGTATTACTCTGTCTAACAATTCTATTGTAATTTAATCAGATGAATAATACCTTTCGTGCCCTCTCCTCTCTGTCTCGTGCAATCTTCTCTTTAACCCTTTGCCTGAGGAAGGATTGCAGTGAAAATGTTACTACTTTAAATAAATTAAATACAACAAGACTGAAAAGCTGCATCAAATAACAGACACAAGCACCATTGTCAACAGAAATATCACATTGTGTCAGCTGCTGTAAGCTAACCAGCCACATCAATCAGGGGCGGACTGGGAACAGAAATCAACCCTGGAGAAAAGTTGTTGATTAGCCCCGTTTCGCCATCTCCTGCATATCGCGACCCCTTCGGCATATCGCAGGACCATTTGTGGCCCACTTTGGCACATCGCTGCCCTGTTTTATGGTCAGTGTTGTATCTAATTGTGTTCCCCATGGGAATCTGTCCCCCCTTAGCCCCGATAGGGTATGGGGTTATGGTTAGAGTGTGGTAAGGTAAAGTACAGTAGGGTAGGGAAGGGTTAGGCCCACTTGGATAAGTCCCGGTTCTCCCGATGGCCAGTCCGCCTCTGACATCAATGTATGTCTTACTTGGCAAGTCTGTCCTCCATCTTCTCCCTCCTGCGCTGGTCTGCCAGCTTCTTCATTTCGTCTTCCTGAAGCTTCTGTTTGACCTGCAGAAGTTCTTGTCCTTGCTTCCTCCTCTGCTTCTCTATTTCGATCTCCTCCTGTCGCTCCCTCTCTCTCCTCTCATCCTGTCTCGCCCTCATTATCTCCTCCAGTCTGCAGTGAAGAGGAATCATTTCCATCAGTTTTCAAAGATGTACTTTGAAAAAAACTAAAAACATTTCAAAGTCAGCTGCACAAAACACAGACCGTTTTACTTGTTCCCTCCTCTCTTCCTCTGTCATGGGTTGTTTATCATCTCCCTCTTCTGCTACATTTTCGGGGACTGATTTTTTTTGGGGGGTGAAGGCAATGAAAGCAATGTTAATGTAACACGTTATTTGTGATGCAATCCTGATCATTCTGTTAGGAAATAAAGAGTATGAAATGAGTATCAGAAGATTGTACATTCAGAGGTTTCTGTAGGAGACTGGCATGGGCTGCTCTGTTCTTCTGTTGAGCCGAGAACATTCCCGACAGGTGGAACATAAGGCTTGTCTATATCTGGATCATTCTCGTGCTCCATTAACCTGTACAGTTCAAAAAACAGTATGCATGTCTGTACTTGACAACTAGCCACATTCATCCATTATGACTTCAACCAGGTGACTCACCAGTCCATTGCTCTCTCAATGCCCTGGTTTCCAGTATGTCCTACAGCCTTCTCCCTGCCAAACAACCAATGGATCAGTGCAAAGTAATGTATCATTGTGTAAACAATAATGTGAGTGTAGAGACACATCACTTACGCTCTGTTTCGGTCGAAGCCCATTTCCAGCAGGCTTTCTAATGTAGTGCAGTCTGCCATTGTGCTGGAAAAAAATGTTTATTATAAGAGTTACAGATACTTTGATGTTAAAGAGCTAAATGAAAACTGCTCTACAGTCAAAAAAGCTTGCCAAGCAGGATTATGAATTACATAAAATGGGTGGGCATTAAATGGTTTTCCCCAATTATAAACATCTGCAAATACTTTGGTTAAAAGTTACAATACAGAACGAGTAGTGACCCAGATAGAAAGTGATCAATCTGCAATGTAGCTTGAAACAAAGATATAATTTAATTCCACTCTTCAGGTTTCCGGCTGATAATATCATCACTAAATATTACACTCAAATCGGATTCATAAAAATAACTGAAATCATCACTAAGTGTTTCGACAGCCAGTATTTATACGGATACATGATCAAACTCCGCTAGCTGGCAGGCTAACACAATGCCTCCAGCATTAGCACATTATTATAATGATTACTTTATTAATTTTTTTGTTTAACTAGTGCTTCAATAATCCAGGTATGATATTTTCACTCAATTCCATCATAAATTAGCCTTGCACATAGACCCGTAGCTACTTACATTTGTTCTCTACACTTATGTCGCTTCCACACACGACTACGGCAATGCGCATTGGACAATTTGCGAAGCTGTTGGAAAATGTGCATTTCTCTTGAACTCCAGAACCTCCCTGGTGGAATACCTCCAATGCTTTTTTTTTTTTTTTACTTTTAAATGCTTTTATTTTGAATTTAGAAACAGAGAATATAAATACAGCAGAGCTAGTTTAATACAACATAAAATAAACAAGTGAACAACTAAAGCACATAAACTAAAGTTTGAATAACTATATTAATCTTCAAGATAACACACACTTGATCTTTCCAATGAGTTAATAATTCTGTAGAGAGTAAACATATACAGGTCATACAGGTTATAAACTTATTATTATATATTTTTATATGGTATTGTCCAGGGTCAGAATTAAAAGGCGGCATGTGGCAAAATGCTCCCAAAAGTGACAAAATGCCCCTGAATTTCGAAATATGGAGGCAAAAAAAAAAAAAAAAAGCCCAAGTTTTTTTATTAATATTATTATTATTATTTACATTTTAAATAGATCGTAATATTCTATTCTAAGCTTATAAATGCTCTCATAAACATTCAAAATTCCCTTGAAAATGAAATCCAAGGGGTAATTATTGGCGCTTTATAGAAAAGTTAATTTCCGTCACTGGTATTATATAGGTTTTCTAAAGAGTATTTCTTGCATGTAACATAGTATCATATATATATATATATATGAGTTCTCTCTCTGTGTGTGTGTGTGTGTGTGTGTGTGTGTGTGTGTGTGTGTGTGTGGTATATATGTAGTCTAATATGATATATTTAAGTAATAAACATCTAATAATGTACACATATATATATTTTTTTAGATGATAATTGTGTTTAAACCCTGGTGGGTCTTAACTTCTGTCTATTTTCTCCCTTGGAAGACCTTTATGTTTAGCATTAAACAGATCTTTACAAATGACAAACTGAAAGTGGTTTGTTTTCTCCCAACTCATGACAAAAATATCCTGTTTGTGCCTCAGGAAAATTGCTTATGTTTTATTCTCCTAAAAAGAGGAAATGAAGCTTGGGTATAAAATTAACTTTACATCCTGTGTGTGTGGGGGGCAGAATGCTGAAGAGTGTTCAACAACAACAGCTCAAATAAAGACATTTACAACCGACTCTCTCAATTTTCCCCATTATATAATTAGTTTGTTATATCAGAAGAAGTCACAATATTTATATTTTAAAGCAACATTATATCAGTGAATATCAATGACTAACATAATGAAAACAGAATATACTATAATCTCAATGCAAACATTATTTGCCCAAAGTCATTCAAATTAGCAACAGTGTTCATTCTTCATTTAATATTTAAAGAGTGGATGCAGTTTTTTTTATTTGTAAAAATGTAGCACTATCTGCTTCATGTTATTTATGTCTAAGACAAGCAGGGTATTTTTTTTGTTCTTCTTACTGTTCATCTCTTATCTTAAAACAGATCATTTGATGAACATGTTGCCGTTTCAGGCATTAAGAGAGCTACTTCTTGTGCTCACTGGGTGTAACAGCCACTCCATGTGAAAACTATTGAAGTGCCAGTGGAGAAGTTGTTATCTGCAGAGAGTAACGTCATCTGGCATAAGCTGGAAATATTGTGCCTATGAAGACTTCCCTATGTTACAATCTCCATTCCTCATCCTCATGCACATGAAGTTGTTTCTTAAGTCATTATACATATATTATATTTATAAAAAAAAAAATATGTACAATTATGTAACATACTTTTAAGAATTTACTTGTAAGAATATTTTTAGTTTATTACAAAAACATGTTTTGTAAAAATTATCATTGGTGTGTTCACAAATAATTGCATGTATGTGTAATATATATATATATATATATATATATATATATAAAAATGTAAGTATGCGAGTGCTGAACATATGTCAGGCGTGATAAAGGAGAGGTTCAACACTCAAATAAAAAAATGTTTGACCTACTTTTAAAATATGTATGTATTTTATTTATTTAATAATGCCTTTCAAATAAAGCACATAACTAAAGTTACAAATAAATACATAACACACTTCTTTTCAATGAGTCAATAATTCTATAGAGGTTAGAAACAGAATTATTAAATGTTATACAGGTTATAAACTTGTGCTTAACATATGTCAGAGATTCCACACTCAAAAATATTTTAACCTATTTTTATTTTTTATTTGAATAAAGATGACACAATTTAATTACGTAATAGATACGTAATTGAAATGTGTAAATCTTAAAAATCCCAAAATATTTTTTTGAGTGTGCAAAAAACTATGGCATATAACTAAACTATAGCATGTACAGTAAATACTAGTACCCACAAGGGCACACTGTTGTCTAAACAGTGTCTAAAAAGACATTAGCTGTGTCCCAAATGACACGCTATACACTATGCATTCCCATACAAGTGTAGTATCATCCCAAATGGAACACTTAAAGTTTTACTTAACAGCGGACAGAAGTGATGTTTCAAACCCAAGCGTTGTGTTGCCGTTAGCTTTAGCACGATATCCACCCTCAGTCTTCACAGAAGTTACGCTAGTTGTCAGAATTTATTATTTACAACTATTTTTTCAGATCACCTTTCCTGGTGGTAACTCCGCCCCTTCCACTATGTACAGCATAATATTTGAAATATTTCATTTACATTCTTTAACATACCCTACCTCTTCTTCAATACATTACATAACCTGCACATAACTGTATATCTGTATATAAAATATTCTAAAAACATTATTGCGCTGTTGTATATTTCTCTTTTTTTATTTGATATATCATATATTTTCTCTTTATGTTTAAATGTATATTTTTGTGTGCATGTATATATGGTTGCATTCTCTTGCACTGGAAGCTTCTGTCATCTGAAATGGATGTCTACGATCTATGGCTTCAGTCTGCTGAATAAACTGCTCAATAACAGTTAATCACTTAATGAATTGAAAATCAATACTTGTTAAGTGGAGTTTGCGACCGTTTGGCGTCAGTTTATGGCTCTCCCCATTCATTTTTATGGAACCCTCAAATGATGATTTACTGTCGTAACACGCTTGTATATATTTACCGTACAGCGTAACATTTTCATAATATGTTATCAGATATTTAAGAAACATGCTAAATTTAAATACTGGTGTGGCAGCGGGGGCGTGGTCAAGTGCCTGTCCGGGGAGAGAAAGTGGTAAGGGCGCTTGCACCTGAGCTAAAATATGTCTAACACCTGCCTCTGATTTCAGTGAGCATGGGGAGAGTGGCATAAAAATAGCCACAGAACCTCCAGAATGGGAGAAAGCCAGAAACTGAGAGAGCCCTGTTGTGAAGTTCATTTTCACGGGCAAGGAAGAGGCGAGAAATCGGCTTGACATATAAAATAATAGGTTTAATGAGGAACTCAAAATACAAACACGTAAGACAATGGACATGTCCGTGGACGATCTCTCTCTCCTGCACGTCGTCCGCAATCGGCCTTTAACCCTCTCGGAGGCTTAATTAGCCTAATACGGAACCGGGCGTGTTGAGTCACAACCCGGCCCCGCCCTCCACCATGCCACAGTGTTACCTTTGTTTGGAGCAACCTGCCTCCCGTGTCCTCACTACATAATCCTCCACACTGGTGCCGAAACCTGGGACATCGTTAAAAGTGCGCCCCATGGAGCCCTCCCAACTCTCTGAGATCCTCCAGGCCCTCGCCAACCTGGACCAGAACCATCAACAGACCTTTCTTGAGCTCTGCCAGGACCAGGATTGGAGGTTCTTTGAGATCCTGTAGGCTCAAGCAGAGAACCAGCATGCAATCCGGAACCTCCTTTGCCAGGAGAACGCCCCGGCCACGACCCCGGACAGCCACAGTACCCTGCCCCCGCCCATGCTCCTGAAGATGGGGGCAGATGATGATTTTGAGGCTTTCCTCGATCTCTTCAAGAAGACCACAGAGATCTGGTGCTGGACGTGTGACCAGTAGGCAGCCAGGCTCCTCCCGCTGCTGTCTGGGGAAGCCCAGCACTCTGCCGAACAACTACCAGTGGCTAATCTCCTGGCCTATGAAGATGTGAAGAAGGCCATCTTGCAGTGGGTGGGTCGAGTCCGGAACAGCACCTTGAAGATGGGTAAGACTGACCGCCCGTTTGCGTTCGCTCAATGACTCCGGGATGCGTGCCAAAAATGGCTGCTGATGGGGGGCCCACGACATTGAGGGAATGTTGGATCAGGTGGTGCTGGAGCAGCTGGTCCATCATTCCCAGTACCGCGGAGTGGGTCCGGCGTCGCTGGAGGTGGCCCTGCAGCTTGCGGAGGACCATACGGCAGCGCACACAAGGGCGGACGAGCCCTCTTCACAACAGGGCTCTCTCAGTCTCTGGCTCTCTCTCCGTCTGGAGGTTCTGTGGCTATTTATATGCCGCTCTCCCCATGCTCACTGAAATTAGAGACAGGAGTTAGACGTAATTTAGCTCAGGTGCAAGCACCCTTACCGCTTTCTCTCCCCGGACAGGCACTTGACCACACCCCCGCTGCCACAACTGGCTTTTCCGAAAACAATGCTACAGCCAGTATATTCTACTTTAAAATGTCCATTCTCAGAATGTCCAGTTTGCTCGTTCCTGTTGCGTGTCCTCAACCTTGCAACCCACGTGAGCTTCGAGTCTGGGGAGGAGGGGGTGGGGGAGACAACTCGCTCCAATATTTGGAATTTGGACTGCAGTACCCATTTTAAATGCTTGATTTAAATGTTACATATGGCTCCTTTAAAGGTGCAATATGTAACATTTTTCAAGTTATATTCTCCTTTTTTTGCCAATGTGTGAACGGATTGTAACGCAACTTGAGCCCTTCACGGACTTCTTAGGTTGCCTATTAAAGCCTGTAGACTGATTTTCATGCAAAGGGAGAGGGTCGCTTTTGCCGGGAAATTCCAAAGGATGTGACATTTATGCACGCTCCCTAGAGCCTTGCTCAGACAGTAGCTTCTCTTCCGCTATTCAACAACGTCAACAGACAGTCTGCAACACTAGGTAATGTTATCTTGGAGATGGAATCCAGCAAACGTCCGGCTCCTACACAAACTCAGAGTAAACAAAAAAAAAAACAACAACAAAAAAACAAACAAACAACTTGTTCTGTTTTAGGTGATCAAAACAACCCTGAATTGGCATTCTTCTTAAAAGCATGTGAAATATAGTAATTATTAATATGTAATTATTCAGCAAGGTAAACTACAATAACACATGAAATGAATGCTAGCCAATGTTCAAGATAATGCAAAAAGACACATTCATTAGTGTATTGTAACTTGATTATACAGAAAATACATACAATCTATTGTTATGAAACAATTGCACATCATTATATCAAAATGACATTTGTGATGGAATCACATCAATACTGAATTGTGTCAACATAATTATAACTTACAGGCTATTTTATAAACAGCTAGTCAACATCTACCAAATTTAGCTAACAGCTATTGATAAACCTGGCTATCTAGCTAATGCTGTCATAGGCTATCCAATAAATGCAGTCAATGTATCAAGCAAAGAAAAATATACAGTCTTGCATAGTCAGACCTATATCCACACTTTGTTTTAGCCCTGTTCCAGCACTGGAGAGTCAAATATAATATGCAGTCGCAAAGTTTGTAGTAAAACAATCATAACTGTGTAATTTTAATTAAGCTGCCTCATCTGTCAGCATGCCGGTGAATCACGCTCAGTCTCTTTGTTTTGGTCGATGCTGGTGTACCTATGGAGTGTGTGCGCAAGCACGAGCAACAGTTAGCAGGCGGCAGTTCACTTAACGGCCACAGTTGTCATTAACAACAAGGGTGTCTGAATCTTACATACTGCACCTTTAAGTAAATAATAGGATCTCTGATCATGCTATTCGTGTTTTTGTTTATCCCTTAAATGAATGTATTTGTTCGTTTATGAAATGGAAAACTCTCATGTGTAATAAGTTACTTGATCATTTGAGTTGGTTTAAAAGCAACGTCGCCGCCTGTTTACCCTTCTGAATAGACACGTAACCGTATTCGCCCTCTGGCGATTTATACCAAGAGTGTATTTATTCTGTTCATACCTGCCCTCATAACAATGGTTTTAGTAATCCAACATGTATAAACGACCACGTTTGTTCTGGTTAAATCGAGGCTTTTATTATGAAGTTCACAATACGGTTCTGCTTGCGAACTACAGCCTGCATAGAAGAAAGTTGGAGCTCGATCAGACTACTATACTTACAACTGTTGTAATATAGTAAGAAGAAACGACGTAAAGTCGCATGAGAGTGTTGCAACAGCCTCAGATATTAGCGTTACATTACAGTTGAGGGGGTTGCCAAGGGGAAGTACAGACTGACAGAGGTGACTGTTCAGGGGTGGGACAGGCAAACTTTCGACAGGACTTCGTCTAGATTGCGGCGAATTTTTGAAAGAGGCAGAATCGATTTACCTCCTTCTTCGAATTAAGACCGTTGTATATTGACCATCATGTTCAGCTGGTCTAAGAAAGAAGGGAAGAAAAACCCAGAACTTTTCCAAAACGTGTCGGACGGACTGAAGCGCCTCTACCGCACCAAACTCTTCCCTTTGGAGGACACTTATCATTTCCACGACTTCCATTCACCGGCTTTAGAGGATGCTGACTTTGACAACAAGCCCATGGTGCTACTGGTGGGACAGTACTCCACCGGGAAGACAACCTTTATCCGGCATTTAATGGAGCAGGACTTTCCCGGTATGAGAATAGGCCCCGAGCCGACGACGGATTCATTCATAGCGGTAATGCACGGCGATCAGGAAGGCGTGATACCCGGTAACGCTCTGGTTGTTGACCCGAAGAAACCTTTCAGAAAACTCAACGCTTTCGGCAACGCTTTCCTCAATAGGTAATAATTGGTTAAAAATCATATATACGTTTAATTATTCAATTTTTGATATGTTTTTCGCGTTGCGTCAACGGACGCTTCCGGTGTACACAGGTTTACCATATGTTTGTAAAGCAGGACATTAAGCTAAAATTAATGCTTTATTTAAATTTGGCAATTGTAATGTGGAATATCTCTTTAGTTATTTTCATATCTGGGTATTTTTCCCAACGACACACCCCATGCCAGTGAGTAAATAGTGTTTCTGAACAGTCCTTGTTTCACTAAAGCCATTGGGTTTTAATTATGATCTCACTGTTATTGAGTCATTATTATACAGTTTCTAGAATGTGTTAGTGTCTGTCATAGTTTCCATGTTATCTGATGATTAAGTCACCCCTGTTCTTGAAATACCTTGGTTTTATCCTATTTGTTTCCTTCTCCAGACTCAATTTTAAACTACATGCCATCACACACACACACACACACACACACAGAATATATTCTGTTGTGATTCCAGTGTGAAAAGCTTCAACATTTGCTGTAAAAGAGCTAGCAGATTTCTTAATGGTGTCATGTGTTGTGTCTTCTTAAGAAGATTGTAAAAGGTAGGGATTACTAGACCAGTGCCTTGCCATATGCTTAATAAGATTAAACCAGTTCAAGGCTGAAGCAGCAATCCCAAAATGAAAACCACAAAACGCATATCAGATTCATAATGGTGTTACAGTCTGAAGATATTTCCCACTTTTCAACATTTGCTCTTTGGCACGTGGTTATTTGCAGTCATTGTGAAATGATGGGCAGTAAGCAGTCAAAACTGGTTCTTTTTTTCAGACTTTTAATATAAAAAAAAATATATGTTTAAAAATCGAATGTAAAAGTCGTGAGAAATTCCTCTGTTTTGGAGAACAAGTGACTTTTTCAAGAAAAGGAAGGGTTTTAAGTCATAATAGATGTTTGTGTCGACTAAAAGCAACATTTTCCCATGAATTCAAAGCAGGTCTAGTCTTTCTGATATGGATACTTTTCAGATAAATTTAATTAGGGATGTGCCCGGGTGGCTGACTAATTGACTAGTCATCGAACAACTGACAGTTGCCATTGTTTTAGTGGTGGTGGTTTTAATGGGAGACGCAATTCTCAGATTAATTGAGAAACGTCTTAAGTTCTGTTCGGACTGGATTAGTTTTCTAAACAACATTTAAATTACAGTTATCATCACCCGTCTGAGATTGAATGTACTATTACAGAGGTGGGAGTGTCTGTTTTCTAGATGTGGGCGCTACAGGTTACGCATAACGCAAAATTAACATATCTTTTAAACTTTATCAGTTTAAATTTAAAATGACATTGAAAAATGTATGTAAAATAATAAATAATATTGATTTAATTGTAATTTATTAATTATACTTTATAAATTCACACGAGTTTATGGAAGTGGCTGCTTAAAATAAACCCAATTAAATAATAAATATAATTATAACATTACATAACTGCGCTGAGAAATTAAGGTGAGTAAAGCTATTTGGCGCTCCTTTTTAATTGTATTTTCTTATTTTTCATCGGATGGCAAAAAAAATCTACTTCCAAATTGAAGGTCTCGCTGCAGGCAGAAGATTGGCACGCATAAGTACGTTCTCAATGGTAGTTCATGTAGGTCAAAATACACAGAGATGCCTGTGAAAATTAAATCGCAGACATTCGCATTTGGACGGGATTAGATTTCTCAGAGGAACCTTGAGAAAGCTGAAAAACAGTTGTTAATTTTCTCTGTAATTTGTTCAGAGGTTGTGTGAGAAAAACACAAACTTGTCAGATTCGGATGGGATTTAAATCACAAGTACTTCTGTAAAACATACATTTCCCAAACCTCCATAGGGAAAACTAGTCCCGTCCGAATAAAGCTTTAGAGAGTGTTTTTGTATGATTATAACTCGCTCTGCTTAAAAGTGAATAAGTCAGCACAGTAAAACGCTCTACAAGAAGTTGTGTCTCTTTAATGCTTTACATTTATTCCATTTATGTGTCATTATTGCAGCAATCAAAGCGCCGCATCAACAATACATTTCAAAGACAATCACTGTGCGACGTTAAATCCTCTAAACTGCTTGACGTCGTGAACTAGATGTGTACTTTTATCTTACCTTACAGTAATGCACTTTTGAATGTGCAGAAAGGATCACCCTGATGCACTCCAGTTACATGGAAGTGAGTCATTCTGAGTTCAAGATGTGTATAAGCTGTTTTGTGACCGTATGGATCTGTACTTTTCTTCCTTTGATAGCTTTGTACAATAAGTTGTTATAGTTGTTTAGCCTATTTGTTGCCATTTAAAGATGGTATAGGAGGAAGCTGGTACCGGCTTGACCAACACGTAGACATTTATTAAACACTTTTCAGTGTGAAACAAAACAAAAAAACACACACTTTTTTCAGCCAGCTACATCTATCTGAACATAAAGCCACACACAAACAGGCTTTGTGCATCTCTCTCTCATCTCCCACCATCTCCTCTCCTTAAATACTCCCGCCGCCCCTCACTGGAACGTGAGAATGGGGTGGCACACAGATGGGCCTCATTCACCATTTATCTTCCCGGCCTCGCTCTGCCCAGATGCCGCTCGTCCCCACCCTGCTCGGCACAACAACCTTTTATGTCGGGGCACAAGCTGTCAATAGTCTGTTAAAAGCTAATGATTAATCATTGCAATAATCATTCTAATAATCATTAGATTAGTCGATTATCAAAATAATCGTTTGTTGCAGCCCTAAATTCCAAACAGTAAATTAAATAAAGTAATGAATTCCCATTGTGTTCCTCACAGTGTTCTATTAAAACAGTTTTATGGTCCGCTGTCATGACCTACATATCAAAGTATTGCCATTAGAAGCAAGTTTAAAGACAGACAGACATACAGCTTTGAGCAAAGACTTGTGGGATATTATGGTTAAATGGTGATTTTTGGAAAGCCTGTGCCCTAATCCTATTAGTGTCTTGTTCTGAATGTAGGTTGGATAACAGCCTTGCTCCAGTGATTTCTCTGCTTCATTAAGAAAATTCCAGCTTTAAGATCAAGTCTTGTGATCCATGTGTACTTTGAGTCTTTACTTTCAAACAAATGGTTGGATGGTGCCATAGGGCTGACAGAGAGGAAGACTGTAAATCATCGTAAACAATGAGCATCTTTGTATAACCAAAGTTAAAATGATGTTATTATCGTTTGCAACCTATTCCAGCTGAAATCTAGAGCTTATGGTGATTGGAGCATACAGTTACACAATGAAGTCTACCATTCCTGTTGGTTTTGAAAACATATAAAAGTGGACAAAATGTCCCAATCAATAATAGAAATATCCTGGAAATGTGTTTGGCTTGTTTGCTTTAAAGCTCTGTAGTACTTTCTGACTCTGAAAAGAATGAAGGAATACAGAAGGGTTTAATATTTACATGTCATACTTGCCAAACCTGTTACAGTGTCATGTGCGCTGACTTTCGTTGTCAAACTTTCAATTTCTCTCTCTCTCTCGCTCTGCATGTAGGTTTATGTGTGCTCAGTTAAATAACCCTGTCCTGGAGAGCATCAGTATCATCGATACTCCAGGCATCTTGTCTGGGGAGAAACAGAGGATCAGCAGAGGTCAGAACTTTATTATTTTATTTTACATGTTATTTATATGAAGCTATTATTGATAATAAATCAAAATGAATAATTAATTTATAAAAATGCATTAATAATTATCCTACCATTTATAATAAATCAAAATGAATAATATATATATATATATATATATATATATATATATATATATATATATATATATATATATATATATATATATATATATATATATAAATTATTGAATACTATAATACATATTAATACTTCTCTCTGATCACCCTCATATCCATACCTTCAATCTCTCTTTTATAATTCTGTATCGTAAATATTCCATGCTAACCTTTGCCTCTTTATATGTTCCCTTCACCTATTACATTGCAGTGCCTATAGAAAGTCATCATACTTTGACAAAATTCTTATCATTTGTCACATTACACCCTGGAAATTTAAATAAATTCAGTTCGACCTTTTACGGCTGTATTTGCACATTATAACCTTCAATAAAGTGAAAATAACATTTAAAGAAAATTCTGAACAATTATAAAAAATTAATTAGTAAAATTATTAGTGATTAGCCTCCTAACTGTAACCATTACAAACTTGCTCAGGTGCAACCAATCACCTTTCAGATCACATACCTGGCTAACTGACATGTAGTGGCTTTGATTACTTCAGAGTAAAACCGTCTGTTTCTTGAGGATTCCATTACTAGTAGTGTATGGTAATGAGTTCAAGAAATCACCATGGTTCGAAAGGTGCTTTCAAAATATAACTGGAAAGGCACAGGTTAGGAGAGGTGTACAAACAGAATTCAAAAGCTTTAACTATCCCTCTGAGTAACTTGGAGCATTATTAAGAAGTGGAAAGTGCATGACACCATCAAAACCTTGCCTAGATTGAGTCGTCCCTCCAAACTTGATGACTGAGCTTGGAGGATATTGATCAGAGAAGTTATCAAGAGGCCAAAGGGAAATTTGACAGGTTTACAAGCCCTTGTGACTGAGATTGATCGGTCTGTGCATGTGACAACAATCACCCCAGCTTTACACAAAGCTGGCCTGTATGGCAGGGTGGCAAGAAGCCTCTTCTGAAAAAGTCCCACACAAAGTCTTGTTTGTGGAAAAAAAAAAAAACAATTGGAGGATTCTGATACTGTATGGTCTATCTGAGACTGGTTGTATGGTCAGATGAGACAAAAATGTAACTTTTTGGACAGAACTCCAAGCGTTATATTTTTAGAAAACGAAACACAGGTCTCTACCCAGAACGTACCATATCTACTGTGAAGCATGGTGGTGGATGTTTTGGGGGTGTTTCTCTACAGTGGGACTGGGCAGTTCATCAGGTCTGAAGGGAAAATGGATGCTGCCTTGTACACCCAAATTCTTGAGGAAAATATGTGGCCCTCTGCTCAACAAATGAAGATGGGCAGGTGGTTCACCTTTCAGCCCAATAATGACCATAAACACACCGCCAGCCATCCCGCAATTTGACTAAACTCGAACAATTCTGCAAAGACGAATGGGCAAATATTTCCCAGTCTAGGTGCGTAAAGCTAGTTAAGATATTTCAAAGCAGACTGATGGCTGTCATTAAAGCAAAAGGTAGCTATACAAAGTATTAAATCCAGGGGTATGATAATTTTTCAAACCCTGTTATTCTAGTTTTTCCATCTTTTATACATTTTTGGAAACTGTTGCCTTTTGTTATTGAATTTTTTCATTTGTTACTTGAATTTTGTAAGGCAACATTTGTACATAAAGCCAGATTATTTTTATTTTTAATTTATAGGTTTTGATTTCAGGCTGCTAGACAAAAAAGTGACTACTCCAAAAGTGTATGTTTATTTTGAATGAAATCACTGATGAAAATGTTAAATGACGAAGGGTTTTTAATTTAGTCAACAATAAAGAATAAGAGACAAAAAAAGATGTATTATGATAATTAAACTTATTAAAGCATACTGTTGATGAAAACATGATGAGGAAAAAAAACTGCAAGATAGTAACCGTGCTAGTGCTGTTTAAAAGATATAAACAGGAGAAGAAACATCTAGAGAATTGCTAGTTTATAAAAGCAGATTTTAGATATGGATTTATCTAATCAAATAATCCAGTATGTTGAGGATTTCCCCACTTGAGCTGCATGAGTAGCATTAAAATGGGTTATTTACCTCATCAAATGCATATTTATACTATATCCACAACATTTATATAATATTACAACTTACAGCTGCACAGACAATGAAGTGAATGAACAGGTTAATTTGAACCAAGTTGCACACTAAACATAATATTCTTAACTTGTGTCATGCAAGTTTAGTTGTGAATACTGTTGCCTTTAAAAACATGCCACTTATTGTACTACATGTAACTTATTTCAAAATCCTAAACTGTCTTAATGGAAATATAGTAACAGTCTCTAAACCATTAAGAATTCAGAATATATCAGTCTAACTTCTGAAGAGTGGCTAATACTTCAGTGTATTCATAATATGCTATTATTTCAGAAGCTCAGATTTTCAAAACATAGACAGTATATGGACAGTATTTTTAATGCAGTCTATGTTTATATGATTGAAACATGTTTAAATATGTTTTTCTGAATGTTTGAATATTTGATTAAAGTTTTTTTTTTTGTTACAGTTTGACACACTTTTGTCATTTCATTGCACATTATCTTCAACTAAAAGATATTATTTTCATTCACTAAAATTATATGCCATTTTAAACTGTGACTAAATAAAAAAACAGTGTAAAAATTAACGCTGGCCCCTGGCAAACTGTTTGCTAAGAGAAGCAAGTAAAACAAGTCTGACTTTCTGCACGCTTTGTCATGTCAAATCTTAAATGGGCTAATTTCTTAATACAACAATAGTTTAATACCTGTTCTCCACTAATATTAGTCATGTTATTTATACTGCAGTTAAATGAAGAGACAGGATGCCATGTCAGAGCTGTTCAGGCAGGTGTGTCTGCCGTGCGTTTTGTGCATGAATCCCAAATCAGTGAGCACTGGCCTATTATGTGTCCAGAAAAGACCATTGTGGCAAAATAATCCTGACCACATTGCTTCCAGTTCCCTTTTTTTAATGCCACAAAAGTTTTTGTGGGTGGAGAAGCATTTTATTTCCCATTTGACTGGAAGCTATATTATGTGTTCTTTCCAATATTCCACACAGTCACTATCTGACAGCTTGTATGACTCTGCTGTACAGAGGAAGAATAAGAATAAGATGGCCCATACAGTATGCCAACTATCTGCAGAGTGTAGATACAGATAAGGCCTAGCGAACTATGACAAGCAACGATTGAGGCAGCGGTTCAGAAATGTGTCATTGTTCAGGCTATGTGTGTGTGTCATGAGTCACGTGACTCTGTTGTCCCTTCCGGAGCTGGTAACAAGATACTTAGACCAAGGTGCCCCTTCATACCACAGATACTCAGCAGTAATTTCACAGAGACCCTGACGGCCACCCCACGACTAGTCCAGACATAACAGACTGTGGAGAAGTTGTGGCATGAATGGGTGTTTGAGCCTTCACGTCTAGCTACATCTAAAACAGCTTTTGTTTTCCATTGTTGCCGTTGGTTTCTGTTATGATATCACTCTTCACGTTTACGTTTGCAGTTGAGTTCATCCGTGTTGGAAAATGTGTTTACACGGAAGTAGATTCATGAAAAATGTGGAACTAAAAGTTTATTTGTGGTACCAGATCATATGAGATGCTTAGAAATGTCAGCAGTTTTCCCACAAGAACCTATTTTTCCTTTCGCTGATGATCATGTAATCTTTTTCTTCTTTATGCATATTGTCAGGGTTCCTACAGTCATGGAAAACCCAGTCTTGCATTATGGTAAAAGTTCCTGTCCATATTGCAGCTTATTCTTGCTAGGAATTGCCCACTTGGACAGGAAGAGCCGTCTGATTGACGTGTAAAGTGATCAGTTGTAGTTTTTTTTTATTTTCTGAATGATTTTAAAGAATAATAATGAATTGGTGAGTAAAGATTAATTGAAATAATGGAGTGGTAATCTCCGCAAAGGTTTGTTCAGAAAACACAGACAAATAGTGAAAAATCAACAGACAGATAGTGAGAAAATAAGTACATAACTAGGCAAACAAAGCTGAATGTACTGGTTTATTTTGGGATATATAGTTTACTTGCTATAAAATGCCTCAGACAAAACTCTGAATATCTTTCAAAGATTTGATGCCACTAACCTGTTAACTTTGGCAAATCTAGTAATTTATTTAATCCTCAAAAGTGCTTGTTGTGTCAACATGATGCCTTGTGAACACAACTTTGTATCCAGGCAGACTGATTAAAAAAACTATGTGCCTCCAGGAAGTAGCATAAAACAGCCTATCAGAAAGAGCTTCAGTGGACCGATTGTGGCTGTGTTCAAGGCTTAGACTTTGGAGAATATGGAAATATTAGGAAAATAATGAATTCCATGCCTGTAAAAGTCATAGAAATTGATAAAATCTTATAAAGCCATGTCAATTCCTTCAGTATAGCGAATTTACAATTTTTAAAGGTGCATTCAGTAAATTTTGTTTTTGTGTCATCTTGGACTTACATTGACAATTAGGTCTCTATTTTCACGAGTGTGCAATGCTCTACGACATTTTTCGTGAGAGTGCTAATTCTAGGTGCAATTTTCGTGCAAGTGGGCATGGGTGGGAGTGTTTGCACTATTGTTGGTGTAGAAGCACAAACTGTAGGTGTATTGTATGTAAATTAAATGGCGCAAAGAGCCATTCAAATTCAGTTCCTGCATTTGCAGTTTGGAGATTTCACCAGCAGGTGGTAAAAAAGTTAATGTCCAAATTCTGAAAGTACAGAACATCATATAATGCCCTTGACCATCACTGTTGAAGCCGTTTGTTGAATAAAACAATATCAACTGGTAAAAGTAGTGATTTTATCAGCATGCACTGTTAATACTAACCATGATTTGTGTGTAAGTAGAAGAAAATTATTAATAATACTTACATTCTCTATAATTAAACGGAGCCTACATCCATATTATGAACCACATTTTCCATGTGTATAAAAGGAAAGTGTCCCATTTAATAAGGACACACAAAATAATGTAAATCCATATTTTCTTCTTTGAATTCATTGCGTAGAGTCCATTTACACTACCAACTTCTTATAAATGTTCTGTCGTTGTATATATTGCTCGTGCTTGACATGGAGTGGACTGTATAATAGGATGGAGACGGTGCCATAAACCTCCATTGTCCCGATTAGCACCTTGTGCATGCAATTTGTCAAACCCACTTGCGCCAACACTTAGCGCACGCTTGCATGAAAATACCAACATCTCATGGCCATGCCCATTGACTTTGAGTTAAGGCATTGCACTGGCCTTAACACTTGCAGGCTTAAAATAGGGCCCCTAGCGGCTTGGATGATCAGAATTTAAAGTCAGTAGTCTTCAGATGCCATTGTAGAAATTTTGTATTTGCAGTCAGCCATGATTCATTTAATCAATGAGTGAAAGTGTCAAATAACAGGATGGGTACTGAGATTAAGTGAGTAGTACTCGGCTGGTCATGTGATACTAACATGGCAGCCCCCCCATGTGTGGACCCTCTCCATGTAGAATAAAACATCTTTTATAAGTAACTGATATGACTGGAGTCTTTACTTTAATGTGAGTGGACATGATTTTTTTACATATATTGCAAAATTACAATTCATGTCTTTAGGAGTTCAACTTTTTTAACTTTGCGAGTGCAGTCACTATAAAATAATCTTAAAACGTCTTAATCCAGTTATCATGGACAACCGGAAAAAGTCATGGAAATTCATTGGTTTAAAGTATGGCTGTTAATCGTTTAAAGATAATTAATTAATCGCACAGTTTTCTGTGATTTAATGGAAATTAATGATTGTACCTGGTACATTGAAACAGACAATAAATATAATCATAAATGTATTTACTTAATACTTTGTCTCAAAGAACTTGCAAGACTCATAATGTATTTTTATTATGTAAATGTGTACATGGTAAAATGTAAAAAAAAATTTGCAGATAAATTGACATATTTTGCAGGTATAAATATTTGATACAATTAAATGTATGAGACTGATATCTCTCCAGCACCTGGGTCACCACTTGTGGTTGAATTCTTCATTCGCCATACAGTAAATATGCTTCCGTGTTTATGAGGGGTATAAAAATGCATCGTGGAGCAGCGATCTATCAGAGAAATTTTGATGCATCGATTACGGAATTTAAGAATTGATTATTACTATATTAATACCCAGTGTGATCGTCTCGTATTACACTAACCTTTTCCCAACAGACATGGAGTGGTGCATGCGAGATTGAAGGGAAAGAAAGCACCCTTTAAAATAAAGTTTATGTTCACACTGTGTACCTACATATGATAAAACGAATGGATGGATGATGGAATGCCACAGGAAATAGGGAGTGATTTGAATGGAACTAACCAGTTGATTATAGTCACCTGTGATTGGTGACTGACACTCGGCAGCCGTGTATATATGTTTTTTTTTTTTTTAATCATTTGCGGTGTGTGCCACAAATAGGCAGAGGAGCCTCCATTTAGCTGCCTGGCGCCCCTTTTCCTATCCCAAAATGAATAGGAAACTCAGTTGCCACACCCATGTAACCACCTTTACATGCTACTAATAGATAGTTTTTCATTTTATGACCCTGCTCAATTTAAGCATGGATCTTATCTGCTGTAAATTTTAACGTTACATGATATGCAAACCTATTACAATTATTTCACAGTTTCACACCATCTCTCTGTGTGTGTTTGCATCAAGTCATTATATTGCATCAGACATTCTGTTATCCTTTATTCATATTGGATATCTATTATGCATGCAACATATCTAAATGCAACAATCATATCTACAGTTGAAGACAAAATGATTAGCCCCCTATGAAATAATTTTCAAATAATTCCCAAGTGCTGTTTAATGGAGCAAAAAAAATTTTCAACATAGCATTTCTAAAGTTTATTTAGGCAACTTAGAGTGTTTATAATACAAATAGAAACAAAATTATAACCAAGAATAAAAAAATACATTTCAAAATTATTAGCCCTCTGATGTTAATAGTCAGTAGTGTATCCCTTTTGCTTGATAACAGCCTTTAGTCGTTTGTTGTAGTTCTCAACAAGTTTTAGGCATTTCTCCTGAGTCGTCGCAACCCATTTCTCCTTAGCAAATCTCTCAAGCTCCTCCAGATTTGTTGTTCTCCTGGCAAATACTCTAGTCTTCAGTGTGGCTCACAGATTTTCTATGGTATTCAAGTCTGGGATTTGTAGGTCAGTCAAGGACGTTCACTTTGCTCGTTTGGAGGTAGTTTTTCACCAGAAGTGAGGTATGCTTTGGATCGTTATCATGCTGGAAGACGAAATGTCGACCCAAAACAAGTTCTAGGTTGTCCTTGGCAACCTAGAGAAAATCATAGCTTGGAGGTGTCTCTTCTTCAGAAGTGGAGTTTTTCTTGGTCTGCAACCTCGCAGTCCATTCCTGTGCATGGCTCTAGTGACTGTCTTCGTTGAGACATCAATCCCAGATTTGGCTAAATCATTCACTAGTGTCTTGGCAGTTGTTCTTGGGTCTTTAGAAACCGCTTTCACCAGTTTTCTTTCCAAGGTTTTTGAAATCTTTCGCTTCCTGCCTCTGCCAGTCTTGTTCTCCACTGTGTGGGTCTCTTTAAACTTCTTGATAATACTTCTCACGGCATTTCTTGACACCTGAAAATGCTTTGATAAACATGTATATCCTTCTCCTGCTTTGTGAGCATTAACAATAATTTTTCTCATGTGTAAACAAATTTATTCTGTCTTTGCCATGATTATAGTTTTATATTACTTCACTAGTTGTTTTGCAAGATACTAATCCTCCGTTTGAAGTGCAATTTAAAGGCTTGGGGGATAAATTAGGTTAATTATGCGATTTAGGTTAATTAGGCAAGTCATTCAAACAGATAATTTCTGAAGGGGGCTAATAATATTGACCTTAGCAGTTTTTCAAATTTTTAAATAATGATTTTATTCCAGGCAAATTGAAATAAATAAGGCTTTCTCCAGAGGAAAAAAATAATAAGAAATACTGTGTTAAAATCCCATTGCTCTGTTAAACATCACTTGGGAAATATTTGAAAAATGATTAAAATTTCATAGGGGGGGCTAATAATCTTGTCTTCAACTGTATAAAGCATATAATGTAATTTTTTGTTCATTTGTGCTGCCACACATATTTATAAAACTTCCTTGGTCCTACATGCATCTAACTCAAGTGCTAGTTCTAGTACTCAAGTGTGGTGCATTTCTGTGCTGTATAAATTAGGAAAGTTCAGTAAGATGAATCGTATTGAATCAGAATGTGACCTGATTTCACAATGCATTGTAATGGTTAAATAAAGAATCATAATCAAATCATTGTCAGAGCGAACGGTTACATCCCTAGTGTTTATTACGTCCCAGGACATGTCACATGTAATGAATAAGCGTGCGCTGCTCCACACAATCAATTTCTGTGCTAGTTTAAAGGTATGGGAAACCTGATATAGTTTTTCATAAATGTTCTCCTTGAGGAACACAGTGGAATTTACAGGGAGCTGATCTCTCTCAGATTACATGGCTTTATACTGGGTATTTACAAACCGCTAAATTCATTGAGATCAGATGACAATTGCTAATCAAATCCATGATCACATTTCAGACCTTTTTTTTTTTTTTTCTTTTTTTTTTTTTTAAACAAACCATGTTGCATGCAGCCGTGCTGGCTTCCTCTCTCTAGAGCCAGAAGCTTTGATTTAGGACCAAATCTAACCCATAGTCATCCTTTCTTTCAGGCTATGACTTTGCTGCAGTTCTTGAGTGGTTTGCTGAACGAGTGGACAGAATCATCCTCCTCTTCGATGCCCACAAGCTGGACATTTCTGATGAGTTTTCAGAGGTGATCAGGGCCCTGAAAAATCATGAGGACAAGATGCGTGTGGTGCTGAACAAAGCTGACCAGATCAGCATCCAGCAGCTGATGAGGGTGTATGGTGCCCTCATGTGGTCACTTGGGAAAATCATAAACACCCCTGAGGTGGTGAGGGTGTATATCGGCTCATTTTGGGCACAGCCACTCCTGATCGCGGATAACAGGAAGCTGTTTGAGGCAGAGGAGCAGGACCTCTTCAGTGACATTCAAACTCTTCCACAGAATGCAGCTCTAAGGAAGCTGAATGATCTGATCAAAAGAGCACGCCTTGCTAAGGTGAAATTGGCATGTCCTTCTCCTACTAGAGTATTTTCAAATTAATTTGTCACACCATAAGACCATTTAAAATGCTAGTGAAGGCAAAAATGTGATCCTCAAGTTTTGCTTCAACTACTTGTTTGCTTTTTTTCAATGATCAATGAACTCTCTTAACTCTTGAGTATGCGGTCAGGGTTGATTGATTGCCTTGTTGGTGGTGCATGAAAATTGCCTTAAACAAGACACTTTTGAGAACTTTAATCTTTACTGAGTGTTTACGGGATTTGTAACCACAGATCAAGTTTAAAATGTTTTGAATAAACATAGGAAGTGTCATACCTATTGTGAGAAGTCATACAACTGTTTATCAAATACTTTTCTTCTAGGTACATGCTTACATCATCAGTTCTCTGAAGAAAGAAATGCCTAGTGTGTTCGGGAAGGAATCGAAGAAGAAAGAGCTTATCAACAACCTAAGTGCTATATACGAAAAGATTCAGAAAGAACACAACATCTCACCTGGAGACTTTCCTAATGTAAAGAAAATGCAGGTATGAAGTTTTCTCATCTTGATTTTATTTCACATAGCAAGGGGGAAGAAAGAGCTTTGAAAGATGGAATGAGGAGTTTTCAAGTTCACAGGCGATTATACGGGGATTCAATGCCTTGCCTGAATACCTGAAAAAAAATGAGGCTTTGATGAATATTTATGGCTTAAAGGAATGTTCCAGGTTCAACACAAGTTAAGCTCAGTCGACAGCATTTGTGGTATAATGTTGATCACCACAAAATGTAATTTCGACTCATCCCTCTTTTTCTTTAAAAGAAGCAAAAATCAAGGTTACAGTGAGGCCTTTACAATGGAAGAGAATGTGGCCAATTTTTAGAGGGTTTAAACACAGAAATGTGAATTATTCTGTTAAAACAAATGTATTGTTTGAGCTGTAAAGTTCTTTAAATCGTAATTTTTACAGTGGTTTTAGGGTTTGTTGATATTACATCATCATGGTAACAAAGTTGTAAAATTGGCTAGAACTTTACACAGAAAAGGTTAGTAAGTGATGTTATCAAACTAAAATCATGTTAACTCGTATGTTGTTTACGTCTTGTGGTTATTATTTTGAAACATCATGTATTTTAATGTTTTTAAATTGCCCCCATTCACTTCTGTTGTAAGTGCCTCACTGGAACCCAAGTTTTTGCTTTTTAATGAAAAGGAGGAACGAGTCTAAATCAATTTGTGGAAATCAATATTGTGCCACAAACGCTGTTGATTGAACTGAACATATTTAATCCGGAACATTCCTTTAAAGTGTGAGAGGACAGATTTTTCGATTTACTTTTCCATAATAAGTTCTTAGTGTTGTAGGTCTCGAGACCATAATTTTATGGTCTCGGTCTTGTCATAGACTCCAGAGCATTTGGATTTGGTCTTGACTCAAACTCGAACAAGTGTGGACTCGGACTTTACCCCAAGGCCGGTCAAGTCCATTAAAAAAAATATACTATGAGCGTTTCGACTCATCTGACAAACATTTCTATGACTGACAATATCAGCGATTATGATGTGTGTACCGTATTTCAGTCGGCTGCGTAGAATCAGAACTAGTGATGCTTGATTCACAAATGAATCATTCTTTTGAGTCAGTTCTTTTCAGTAAATTGGACCAACGAGTTATCCAAAATATGTGCATTGATTTGCCATTCAGTCTGATTCGTTTGGACTGCTATTTCACTGAAACTTTTGCATCAGTTTCTCACTCAGTAAAACAGAATCAGAATATTTGAGAACAAACTGATTGCTGGATGAAGTGGAAATTTACCTACAAACATTTGAAACAAAAGCTACTTTTTTGAAGTTGCTAGTGCTGTATGGGATCAAAATCCTGTCAAAAGTATTGAGGTCACGGATCAAAAAATAATAAGTGTGAATCAAAATATTAAGCATGAATCAAAAAAATAAGCATAGATAAAATAATCAATCAAAAATATATAAACACATTTAAAATATGCTGCAGAAACAGACAAATTAAAGCAAAGTCATCAGAATTGCAAACAAAATCATGTTTGCTTGGTTATGTTACTGTTTTTTTTTTTGTGCTCCCTGACAGTTTTGATCTTGTGCTGTATTTTTAATTTTTTTTGCTTTTGTTTCCAAGTCTTGTGCTTGGTTTTCCAAAACTTGTGAATAGTTTCATGTAAAATTAGGGGATGTTTTGCATCCTCAATGGTCCACTTAATCGACAGCTCCTCCTCTAGCCAATTTACATGAACATTTTGGGAAACCAACTGCAGAACTTGGAAACAAAAGCAAAGAAAAATACAGCTTAAGCGTACAAAAATCAGTAATATAACCAAGGAAAACTTGATTGTGATTTTGTATGCAATTCTGCTTTATTTTTTATTTATACTTTGCATATTTTGTATTTTTATATATTTTTGATTCATGCTTGTTGTTTTTTTTACCTGGGCTAATTATTTTGATCTGTGCTTTTTATTTATTTTTGCTCTTATTATTTTGTTATCTACGATTATTATTTTTTGATTCACGCTTATTATTTTGATTCACGCTTATTATTTTTGGATCCGTGACTGTAATACTTTTGGGGGATTTTGATTCAATAGTGCTGTGTCGTATGAATAAGGGTCCGTTCACACAAACGCGTTTTTGCAACCATCCATACTGGGTTTTTTTTGTTGATTTTCTATGTTAGAAAGTCTGTATTTTTAACTGTTATAAACTGTTCTGCTCTATTCGTTGCACCGTGTCTTAATTTTAGTGCAACAAAAATTAAATACTAATGCTACGCTGAAGCTGGTAGTTTGTATTGCATTGCAAAACCACATACAGTACGCATCTTGCACCTCTAATTTGACATATTGTAATACAATTGTGTTAATTTAACCTAGGATGTGGCATTTATTTAATTTTTATTCTCAACTGGAAATATTGTTTAACCAGCATAGTCAAGTAAATAATATATAAGGTATATTTGATACATTAGCCTAGAGTCAATATTTGTTTAAACTTTAACTCATTTATTAAGAGTCTCGTCTCAGACTCTGCATCTTCTGGTCTCGGCCTGGACTCGGACTTGGAAGAGCTGGTCTTGACTACAATGCTGGTTCTGATATACTCATATATCCGTAACGATGGCAGAAGCACTTCATTTTTTAATACCACTGGAATATAGAACGGGCGAACGAGCAATAGAAAATTCAAGTGCACATTTGAGCGCTGACCCGTGCCGAACATTTCCACCTTATGTTGTGGTCCGCCACTGACCAGAGTGAAGGATAATAATTTATACAGCAAAATGTAAAGTTTTCAATGACTGTTAAGGGTACAATTCAGAGTACAGCACATATTGCAGCAGTTCTGAGGTGAAATGTCCACTGTGTGGCATGACAAACGATTTAAATGTTCTTCCAAACTGCTGAGGTTTTGAGTTTTAAATCAACAAAACCGATGTTGTTACACGAAACCTTTAACCTAAACCTAACCAATAGTGTCAAAGCAATGTGACGCGTCAAATGCAATTTCTGAAGCAAGCACTTTATTTTTTTGTAGACTCTTGACTTTTGGCAAGTACCTCGATCCTTTGCAAGTGCAACATTCTCTCAGTTGAACTACTGCACAATTTCATCACATTTGAACATGCTTGTAAATGTAGTTGGTTATGTAATGCAAATCTTCAAATGTATCTCCCAAGTTATGCGCTATAGGAAAAGTGTTTAGATGTCATAAGAAGGCTCAGCAGAAGTTATACTTCCTTTGCCAGCTGAGGAAGTTCAACCTGCCACTGGAGCTGCTGATTCGGTTCTTCTCAGCCATCATTGAGTCTGTCCTGTGTAAATCTAAAACTGTCTGGTTTGGTTCAGCCACCAAATCAGACAGAAGGAAACTACAACGGACAGTCATGACATGCTGAGAGGATTATTGTTGCCCACCTGCCCACCCTCCAAGATCTGTACCTCTCCAGAGTGAGGAAACTCACTCTGGACCCCACACACCCTGCCCACTCCCTTTTTGAACTGTTGCCCTGTGGCCAGCACTACATAGTGCCAGGACATCATGGCACAAGAACAGTTTTTACCCTTAGGCCATTTTCCACATGAACAGTTAAACTGCCTTCAGGACTCCTTTAGTGCAATTATGTATAAATATGTCATGTACATTTGTAAATTCACATATTTAATTCAGTAACTGTACGTACCCCTACCTTGCACTAATATTAGCACTTGCACATTTTGCATACGCCATTCTATTCTTATGTCCTATTTTTTTAGTATGTCTATTTAGACTCTTACCTTGTTTTATATTCGGTGTCTCACTGTAATGTTCAGTGTGCACTTGCTTGTTTCTCCTAATCACCCAAAAATGTCCTTGTATACGTGAGCACACATGGCAATAAAGCTCATTTTTATTCTCATTCTAAGATAGCATTGTGTAAGGAACAGGGTGAAAAGTACTGAACTGATAATCTGATGTTTTGCGATTTTGTGTGCAAGTGAATAAAAGTCATTGTTGTAGAACCTCTAGTGTCCATTTCTCCAGGAAACTGCTGGGATGCGTACAGTGAGCCACGTTAAAATCACTTTGCTCTAATGTAGGTCTAGTAATGTGATTCTGTGAGATAAATGTGAGATGAAATACCAAGACCTGTAGCTCCACCAAATAGGGTCTAGCAACGCCTTTGGTCTAGCTCACATTACTGACAAAAACAACAGTAAATTTGTTCTGTAATGAGCTTTTCTTTCTTTGCAGGAGTTGCTTGCTGCTCAGGACTTCACAAAATTTCCCGCAATGAAGCCAAAATTGCTTGAGTCTGTGGAAGACATGCTTGGCAACGACATCGCTAAGCTCATGACTCTGGTACGGAAGGAGGAGGCCGCCATGCCGAGCCAGGCGGTGAAGGGTGGTGCTTTTGAGGGAACCATGAACGGGCCATTTGGTCATGGATATGGGGAAGGTGCTGGCGAGGGCATCGATGAGCTGGAATGGATCGTGGGCCGTGATAAACCATCTTATGATGAAATCTTCTACACCCTCTCTCCTATCAATGGGAAGATATCAGGCGCCACAGCCAAGAAGGAGTTGGTAAAGTCCAAGCTGCCAAACACAGTGCTCGGAAAGATCTGGAGCCTGGCAGATGTGGACAAAGATGGTTACCTGGATGATGAAGAGTTTGCACTTGCCAATCACCTGATCAAGGTGAAGCTGGAGGGGCACGAGCTTCCAGCCAAACTGCCCTCTCACCTTGTTCCACCTTCCAAACGACAAGAGCAGCTTTGAGGAGCTGGCTTGAGTTCATTGAGCTCACAGTGTCTCACAGCTGTTCAAAAGCCATATATGAACAAGTTTAACTAATATTGGCCATTCAGTTGACTAGCTAGTCATCAAGAACTTTAATCTGTCCTTAGTTTGAATGAAATATTTTTTTATTCAGGGTTCGGATGGTATTAATCAAGGGACTGAGAGGACAAACCAAAAAGTTATGTGCCATTTTCTTTTTTTTTAATATACGGTTTGAAAATGGAGAAACCACTATGAACAGTGAAAGCAATTTCATTGATTACAAATAACTTCCATGGTACGTTTGGGTGGGCACTGACCAAGAGATGTTGGAGTGATGAAGTGGTTAAAATTGAGAATGTAGTTAGATGGGGGATTCTTTAAAAAACTAATGTGAAAAATATTCCATATACAATATATAACTCCAAATATGACTTTTTACAACACTTCTTAACTTATTCTTTTCCTTTAGAGAGATTTTCTATGAATTTTGTATGTTAAATTTTGAAAGTTGGATATTAAATATTTTCTTTTGATTTCATTCCTTTCAATAATATATAAAAATGTGTATTCATAGCTATTCTGTAATATTGAGGGTGTCTGTTGTTTTTTTGGTGGGCCTTGTGCTTTGAAATCTTCACCTTTACTTGAATGCCGAAATTACATTGACCAATAAAAGAGTTTATTTGTAAGATGTGCTTCAAAGTCTGCTCGAGTTTACTTCATTGAAAGACATTTCCCAAATATTGCAACTATTGATCGTAATGAAAGATGTGCCTTTAAACCACACACATCTGTCATCTGTTTTCATGAGAATTGACTTTACACATCAAGAAAATATGCACTTGCTTCGATAGAAGTGTTGAGATTGAGTGGAAAAACTGAGGTATGCATTGAAATGGAATGGTGATAATGCACAGACAGAGACATCTGTATCTCTTTATCAAGGTATGTTGAGTTGCGTCATTGACAGCTGTTGGAAGTGAATCACTGAGATTTTTCTCTTTTTACCATGAAGCTGACTATTGCTGCAACACTTTCACACCTGAAAAGAAAAAGGCCACCCATTACATAATATTTTTTTATTGAACTTTCACTGTAAATGGAAGACTGGATGGAAATGTTATATTTGCCCTTGCGCAAAAGGGATTAGCTTGTACATTTAATGCCTATATACAGTTACAATTAAAATTATTCAACCCACCTGACCAGCAATACGTTATGGTGAAGTGAAATAAACTTCAACTAAAACCTCAGTAAACAGTCAAATTAAGTTTTTAATACATTTTGAGAAAAAAAGAGTTCAGTTTTCCCAAATTTTAAAATAAAAAGTTACTAATTTTCTCCACAAATGTCATGTCAAAAAATATTCATCCCCCAAAGTCAATCATTTGTGAAGCATCCTTTCCCCTTAAGAACATCAAATAAATGTTTCAGGCTTCGGACGTCTCTCTACTGGAGTTTTTACATATTTCTCATGAGTTAAAGCTTCCAGCTCATTGATGTTCTTTGGTTTCTGTGCTGCCACAGCTTCCATGAAATCCCAACAAAGATTTGTAATGGGATTTTAATGATGGACTGAAAAGGCCATTTAAGGACATTCCACGACTCATCTTGGATGTAGCCTTCATTTTATTGTCTTGCTGGAAAGTTCAGTGATCACGAGCTTCAATTTACACACTGAAGGCATCATATTTTTCATGCTAAAATGGCCTGATACACAAAAGAATCTATAGCACCAGTCACATAGTCGGGACAGCCATTTCCTGCAGCTGCAAAACACCCCCACAACAGGACTGATCTAATCTCCTCTATGCATTTCTATCATTTTTTTGCATAGAAATACATTTTGCTTACAACACTAAATTTACATTTTAAAACTTAAATAAGTGCCATTGTAGAGTGATGGCACAATTACTTGTGTAGCCTTACATATTTAAGGAATAGCTACATGCAATAGGGGCTGAATAATTATGACATGGCTTTATTTTTTAACCCTTGTGCATCAATTTAAAAAAGTTACTCATAGGTCCTTTGAGGACAAAAATGTATGTGTCAAAAATCTGCAATAATAATATTTTATATTAATATTATTTTCTACTTTCACTGAATCAGTTCTGATCATAACTTTTTTTTTTCAGGATTTTAACCCTTTAAATGGCATTGTTTATATAATGCCTCTGTTGTTTTTTACACACACACGCACACACACACATTTATCAATACACACATACAAAACACACTCTGACATCCGTACCAACACAAGCTGGATCATTTATTCAGTTGTCCTGCAGTGCTCTATAATAATACAGAAAATAGGAAAAAAGCATGTTTTTGCTCCATAGGCTGAACATGAGGAAAATTTAGAAGCCAGGGCTCCGAAATGAAAGCAGAGTATCATAGAATTCATGATTTTATGCTTTAATGGCACTGGGATCAAATATTGCAGTTTTAATGGGTTTCAATTGGGACATTTTTGTCCTTAAGGTCCTGAGTGTAACTATTTTGTGTACACAGTGTGTTATAGATGTATTATAGGAACTGAGGTTGAAATATCAAAATATTCTCAAAAAATACACACCTTTGGCTAAATTTATGCCGTTGGCATTATTACAACATAGCCAAAATTATTGAAAAAAGGACCCGTAGGTCACACAAGCATTAAAAATCCTGCTATTTAGAAATATTAGGTCATATATTTACACAATGACATTGAATATGGCACTCAGCTGATATAGATGTAATCTTTAAAAAAATCTGAGTAATCAGAAAAGCTTTCCTTTGTAAATCCTTTCTGTGGTGGGGCTAGGGCTAGTTGTCTTTTTACTCCAGTGAATATTTCTCACGGTATGTTACATTATGAAAGGCACATACAAAGATGTCATTACTACATAAAAAGCTGTTATTGCCCAGGAAAAGGAGTTTACACACAGAGAGAGAGCTTTTGTGACAAGATTGGGGCATGCTGTCACATTACATGGGGTAAGTTGTCACAATGGAACCTGCCATTAAACAGTATATTTCAGGATTTTCAGCAAATTTCAACAGTAAAGCAATTTATGAAACAACAAAAATGCAACGGTTAAATTAAACTATTGTATTGTTCAAAAAATATTATAATTTATAAATTGTACAAATCTATAACATTGAAAATGCATGTGACAACTTTCCACAATGAATATATATTAACTTGCCTGATCTTTTGGTTAAAATCTGCTTTCATTATAGTTGATAATGATATTTTAGTTTGAAGAATAGAATTCAAAATTATTCTGATTTAAAGGAATAGTTCACCCAAAAATGAAAATTTGCTGATAATTTACTCACCCTCAGGCCATCCAAGATGAATATGACCTTCTTTCTTCATTAGAACAGGATTTAAGATTTTTAGGAAAGTATCCCAGGTTTTTAGCTTCATCCAATGCAAGTGAATGGACACCCGTTTTGACGGTCCAAAAAGCACACTTAATCAACATCAAAGTAATCCACACGACTCCAGTCGATCAAGTAATGTCTTATGTAGTGAATTGATACGTTTGTGGAAAATCTGATCGCTAATTAAAAGTTGATTAACTTTAAAAAAATCGCTTCCTGTAAAGACTGAATACCTCACGTCTCTGTCATGTGACATCGTCACATTGGCACGTTCACATGAGAATTCAGTTCTGCTCTGTTTACCACAGAGATTGGGTGAACTATTCCTTTAAGTGTGTTTTGAACTAGGTGTTTGAAGCATAAAACTACTGCTAGAGAGAACACATTTGTGTAATTAAACTTGTGTAATTGAACATAACTCAAGATAATTGATTTAGAACTGTCTCAGGATGCCACAAATAGATGTTACTATGCTTCAAGCTGTAACAGTCTTTTTACGCCACATATATAACTACTTTGTTCTGGCAGTTATATGTACCCTTCATTATAACCTTAATGTAGTCAGCAGTATATACTCTGTCCAATAGACCTCAATTTACCTCCATTTGAACTTTTTCATTGTCATTTCTCAGTTAATGCATTCTGGTTTCAGAACACACTTTGCAGGAGAGTGCTAAAGTTCCCAGTTATGTCCTAAATGAGAGTGAGAATGCAGACTTGAAGCACCTATAAATATCAGCCCTAAATCTGCTGTCCTAATCTTGATGTTATAATTAAAAAAAAATGCTTTATTAGATTAATTGCATTAAGAAACATGAAGACAGATTTTTTTAGTGTTGTATTTAGATTTACCATCTGTTAGACCAGAACCATTTAGCACCTCCCCATGTGACTGCTTACTGACACATTAACCTAAAAACGTATTAGAGATGGTGCTTAAATAACAGCCTTGTGTGAGAAGGTGATGCATCTTTAGGAGATGTGTGATGCTGAAATGTACATACTGATCCAAACTGTTAGCCGAGAACTGCATGCAAGTTTAGATCAATTATTTTAATGATGTCCCACCATTTTATTTTTAAAGTTGATCATAGAAATAACCAAAAGCAAATAAATGTTCTCGCCCCTTTTTTGAGGATGTTTGTCACATTTTATGTCTTAATCTTAGTGCCCTGTCCAACAAAATACTTGATCCTGCCATGGTTGAAGAAAAAATATTGAAAGTTAATTCTGACTTTCTCACAATGCAAGCTTTTATCGAACAATTGCAAATATATCTTGCAATTACGACTTTATTTCTAATAATTGTGATTTATATCTCAATTGTGACTATTTCGCGCAATTGCAAGCTTATATTTATATGCAACTAAATATCATGCAATTTAAACTTTATTTCTCACAATTGACTTTTTGACATTAAATGTTTTTTTAATTACAAGAAATAAACAGCAGTGAGAAATGAAGTCTGAGTGACATTTTTATTTTATACCATGACGAGTTCTGGCTTCCATAGAATCTCATAAAATCTATAAAGAATAAAAAAACAATCAGAAATTCCTTTAAAAGAACTTAACTGATTTATTGAGGTTTCCCAGCCACTGTTGTAGCTGACTACAGAATGACAGTGTTGTTTGCACTCAATTTCATACCAGAGATGGCACTTGCGTGTTGTTTGTTTGTCCGTCTCCTCCATGTTAGTTTTTGGAACACTGATGCGCAGTCATGGAGGATGAACAAGGACCCTCTCCCTCTCTTTGTAACAGGACTGTTTGTGTCTTGTAGATACTTAAAGATCCATGACTGAGGAAGATCAGCTTGGAGAGTGGTGCAAGCAACACTCTTTTCTTCATTTTGAAGGGCTCAATATAACCTAAAATCAAGGCCATTGATTGGACTATAAAGTTCGCCTCAAGGAAATCTACAAAACTACTAAGAAATGAGATCAGAGAAGTCTTCTTGGCCAGGTGGGATTGTCTGGTTTTACAGTTGTAAATAGTCTTCATTTAGCAGCAAATACTGAGTATCAGTCTGGAGGTATGTGAAGTGTGATCGCCGTGTCAGATGGTCATTTTAGTGAGTCTTTTCACCCAAACATGTCCTGGGAAGCATAAATTATATAGAGAAAGCCATCAGGGTCTCTGTACTGTGAGTAAACCTCTCCCATGCTGGCTGACAAACAGGACATGTTCTTTCCTGAGATCAGTAGGTACAGGGCTTGAGATGCCTCCAGCACGATCTTACTTCTAAGAGAGAAAGAAAGAGAAAGTTGGAATCACTAAAAAAACAATACCTCACAAGGTAAAAAGCCAGTGAGCTAATGTCAAAGTTTAGTGACACGGGTTTCTGTTTCAACACACAATGCAATGAAAACCCATCTAGACCCATTCTCTGTAAAGATGCATCTTAAAAGACTTTAAGTGAGAGAAAAAGTCCATACACACCTGAGTAGACTGAGGAACTGTGCTAATGTGAGCTCGTATGGGACAAGAAATTTGGTTTTGTCTAGCAGGGGAAGCTTTTTCTCCCGAACGTATCTCTCAACGATTACCTGCGATCAGAACAAGAGGGTTGATCTTAATAAAATGCTGTACTACACTTATGTTAGTCATTGTTGTCTATCAGACACCTCTATGAAAAATTTATGAAAACAATACGAAAATGTGACAATAATAACAATATCAATAAAATATGATCCTGAAAAATAAAACCTAAAAATAACCTGTATAAAGATCTTATTAGGTTGTCAAACAAACTCCTCCCTGTAAAGTTGTGGAAAGGTTAGTTTATAGAACATCAAACAACATTCCTAGAACGTTAGGAGATGGTTCCCTTAAAAATAACCAAATGACAACCAAACACTGATGTTAGGAGAACGTTCTGTGTTTGTTGGGTTACAAGAAAGAAAAATAGAAAGAAAATGTATTCGACTGAGAAATATTTCATAGGGGGGAAAAATAAAAGTCATCATACCGGCAATTTGTTGGGGAACTTAGATCGAATAGTGCAGACTTCATCTTTTCTTGTTGCTGCATGGGAAGAATTTTTTTTTTCAATTATTATTATTATTATTATTATTATTATTATTATTTAGCATAGTTAAATAGTAGCATAGTTAGATGGAAAATCAATATTAAAAAAATACAAATAAAATAATAACTAACATGTAAATAAACAAACATATAATATGTAATAAATTAATTACTAATTTAAAACATTTTTAAAAGTTAAAAGCCTAAAAAAAAAAAAAATCAAGCAATAACTAAATTATTGATCCCCAATGCTATGCTATACAGAGCAAAAAATAAACAATAGGCAACAAGAGTTTAGATGCTGAAGTAATTATTTACCCAGGCACTTCCTTTGTTTGAAAGGCATAATTTCCATGGATTTCTCGTAGGGAGGCATTCTGACGTGTGTTTGACCCGGTGCAGGAGACCTGTATGATGGTATGTTAGGACGGAGGCTGAGCCCGGGCTGACCAGTAGTCCCCACGGGTGCGAGTGGTCCCGAATGCCTTCCTGCGGCTGGAGGGGCCCGGCCTTTATACCAGTGAGAGGTGTGTGGAGGGGGAGGACAGTCTGAAGTGTGAAAAGATGAGTGTAATTAAAGGAGCTGGTGTTGAAGCAGTCTCAACCGGCCAAAGTCGGATATGAATCGTTACATAAGCTCTTCAAATAGGCCCACAGCCTCTCCCGTCATTAATATCTGGTCACCGTTAACGAGAATTCACAAGCGTCGTTTATTTGAAGTCTGCCTCCGTTAGTTTTCAGATGTGGGTGCAATGACAGCATAATTGTTTTACAAATCACGGCATTAGTTTATGTAACGGTTTGCCACAGGAACAACAGACATGAAAGATGAGCAGCTTGAGAGTTCATTGAACTCCAGTGACAGGACAATTATGTGTGCATTATTTGAATATATATTAGTTCAAATAATACAAATAAAATAATAATAATAAAAAAACAACAATAGCATTCACTTTATCACTCAGTGTTATGTAATGGTAAACTTGTATGACCTAATCATTATGTGTTTGTGAAAGATGATGGAGCCGAAACACTATAAGGTTTAGTGTTGTGTGCATGAACAGAAACAGAATTCAAGAGCCTTAGTTTGAGACTAAATCTTATTTTCAATTTACCCTATAGGGTTCATCCTCACCATGTCCCCATTCAGGTCAGGGAGATACAAAATTAACATTGTGTACACGATGTTCCTGATGGACAAATATGAAACAATAACAAGGCCAAGATAACAATATGGTGTGACATGTCACAGGGTTGAATTAAAAAAAAATTGAACGTCTTAAAACACTTTCAAAGTTTACAAAACTTAATTGGTTGCCTGAAAAGCAGTTTTCAAACAGTGTCATTAGTAATCTATAGAATGTAAATCTGGGGGGAAAGGGAATAAAAATGGCCAAAAAAAAAAAAAAAGATTCCACATAATCAACAGTTTCAGCTTGGACCTTGTATGAGTGGTCAAGTTAGTTTTATTTAACACTAGAGAGTGATGTCAACATAAAAATGAACAGTAATATCTAGAACCTTAAGTTTCAAACTTATAATAAATTAGTTTTTTTTTTTTTAATTTTCATAGTTAAGAATACTTGGTATTGATTAAAAGGTTGTGAGTAGCAGCAGTTTGTTTTTAAAGATAGGCCCTACATTAATTTGGCATACATACATCACTGTCGCCTACTTCATGCTGATACAACTATGAATAGATCTCTAAAAATATGAAATTAGGTATATCTATAAACTCCTGTACAGTACATACCAACATAAGTAGGGTACAGCTGGGCACACTTATGGAAAATGTATCAAGATCATTATTTTTTATTGAAAATTGATGGAGCAACATAATTTGTGTGAAGTGATTGATATAAATGTTTTTTAAAGAAAAGATGATAATGGAGCATTTTACCCCACACTCAGGGTAAAGGCCCCCAGGGGGTTTAAAGTGATATAGTGTAAAAATACGGCCAATAGTCAGGGTTGGGGAGTAACAGAATACATGTAATGGGATTACATATTTAAAATACAAAATATAAGTAACTGTATTTCACTACAGTTACAATTTAAATAATTGGTAATAAGTATTTTGATTACTGAACAGGTTACTTTGCATTTAATTGTAATTTGTTTCATTTAATATTTATTCCTTTCAGATGAAAACATTTATACATATAAATGATGCAATCCAAAGTGCATTTGAACAGCTGTGAAACACTTTCTTATAATGTTACATTCATACGAGCAGACAGTAAATACATTTGAAGTGAGTTTGAAGTAAGTTTGGAGCAGAAGAAATAGAAATAAACCTTGTGTAAATTGTCAGCTTTACACTAAGATAAAATGATATTTCTAGACATTTTACATGCACATGTTACCAGACACGATCATATTTTTTTTATCAAGAAAATTCACGTTTGATCATAACTTAGTTTTTGATATTAGGGCAAAAAATGTATTCTTGATAATAATTTTTGTATTGTTTTCCTGTAAAAATATATAAAAATCCTTAAAACAAGATATTTGATTAATCTTGTTTTTGAAACAACACTGCATCAGATATTTAGGTTTTTCAGAGAATGTATTTTTAACATGTGTATTTTGTCTTTCTGTACAAAACAAGTGAAAAAATCTACCAGTGCTGAAGAAGTAATCTATAGTATTTATAATATATCACTGACCTTGAATAATCTAACGGAATACGTTACAAATTACATTTTACAGCATGTAATCTGTAATCTGTAGTGGAATACTTTTCAAAAGTAACCCACCCAACCCTGGCAGTCGTTATAGGGCAAGATTTGTCAACTAACACAAATACTTTTGAGACAACAAGATGCTTTTTTGAGTCACAAATGAAGATAATGCTTATTTCAAATAACTACTTCAGAAAAGAGTGAAACATTTCCTGTTCATTTCAATCACATTTGGCATTTTATAACATCTCAAGTATAAACAAATGAATCTCTGTTATGATTGGATGAGTCAATGTGAGCACACTTTGAACATTTATCACAACAAATCTATTCAACACACTTAAGAAAAACAATGTGTTTTATTGGGGCCTTTAGTCCCTTTTTACCCCAAATACATCCTTTCACTTACTGGACTATTATTAAAAACCTTTGATTTAATGGCTTTGAACAAAAATTAAAATGACAAATAAGAATTTTGTCTAAAAATCTTTTGTCTAAATATATTTTGCGGTGTATAGTGACAAGTTAGGAAAGTTGTGGTAGTTTTTGTTGTTGTTTAGGGAGAAAATAAGACCCCCGCTGGGCCTTTAGCCCCGTTGTATACTTTTTATAATTTTATTTATTATTTAATTTATTTTATTATTTATTAATATTATTTATGTAATATTTTATAATCAAGAAAATATTAAGCGACAGCCAATAACAAGCTATAATGTCAATATGTATTGCCCACTAGCCACTACTCGAGTGACATGCCTCGTCTTATTCAATTCTGTTCGAAAACTTCACCGACCAATCAGCAACGACCATTCGCGTTCTATCTCCGCCCTCTTCATACTCTTTCCTTCACATCAGTGAGCTGTACGTGAGGGTGTCGCATATGATTGAATCAACAGAATCCTCATCATCATCATGAACGGGGTGATAGCTAACGTGATGGTTGTTGCATCTCAAAATGGTTAGGAGGGGAAGGATAATGGATAATCGGTTTATCCACTCCAGCCAATCTGAAGGTTTAAGACCTTGAAGTATGCCTTTGTTCCATGTGCCTCCGAAAGTTAGCTCTTGAGTTGCCTCGGTGCTGCATTTTCTAGAGCTGGAGAGATACATTGTTACGGGCTTAACATTTTAAGCGTCGGCTCTCGTTATACGGTTCTGCTCATGTCGCACAGCGTTGATGCTGCAGTGACAGTCGGTGCTCTGGCTTCACATAGAGGCGAGCGGTAAGTTCTCCCCTTCTCCGGCGAAGAAGAAACCGATTTTGCGCGCACAATGGCCGGGCGACGCGGGTGTGTGAATTCGCTATGGTCGGGGAGCGATCGGGTTCGCATTGGAGAGCGGCTGAAAGCCACTCTAGCAGGCATAATGGAGCTGGACCTTCTCAGAGGACGACAGCTGGAGATTGTGGACGCGGTTCTGGACGTGAATGCAGCAGCGGTCGCTCAGCAGGACGAAAGACAGGAGAGTGCCGCCGCCGAGGATGGTGCCGCAACCTCCCGCAGGCAGCAGGTCAGTGGGGACGTGGGAAAATACCACAGGAACATAATGCTCCCTCAATCATTTTTAACTTTGATCTCGGCGTCAAGCAGTGTCCACCTGCCAAACGTTTGACTCTGGCATGACATGGACAGGACGCTGCTGTGTTTACATTTCAGAATTGCACACACCTTTTTCCTCAATGTGTCATGGTTGTGTTTGACTATTGGCATCTAATCTAGGCCAATGCATATATGCATGTTGATTGCGCCATTGAAGAATACACAGCAATGTAGGTACAAATGCGCATCAGACTTTAGCTGTGGTGGGATTATATGGACCTCATATATTAATTTAGACCGTCTAATAATCTAATCTGGATGTTGCACTGAATGTGTGGTAACTAAATGTTGATTTTGTCTAGGTTAATGTGGCTGTGGGACACATGACAGGTGCAGTTTAGTTGTAATGGGAGGAGGAGGGATGTGTATGTGTGAGTTGGCAATAGAAGCACCATTGTGTGGTTTTTATAAAGGACAGTGTGTTGTTGAAGTCTCAGATGACCTGTGGTATACATTTGATTAAGTATTTTTCTTCACAGGATTTAGTAAAGGCTCTAAAAAAAATCATTGCATATAATCATTGCTCAACAAGTATGTTAAAAAATAAACAATTTATCTCATTACCAAAACTCAGCAACCAAATTAATAACTTGTTCTATTTTTTCAGATTAATCCAAATATTTTTAAAATAACTATCATATGTGACTGATGGTTGATCTAAGGATAAATGATCAGATTTGGTATTTAATAATTGTTAACAGTTTCTTTTTTTTAATCCAAATTCTTAAAATAATATTCCCGGTTCAACACAAGTTAAACTCAGTCGACAGAATTTGTGGCATAATATTGATTACCGCAAAAAATAATTTTCACTCGTCCGTCCTTTTTCTTTTAAATAAGCCAAAATCTGGGTTACAGTGAGACAGTTACAATAGAAGTGAATGGGGCCAATCCGTAAATGTAAAAATACTCACTATTTTAAAAGTATAGACACAAGATTTTTGTTTGATAAAATCACTTAGTAAGCTTTTTCTGTGTAAAATTCATTGCCATGACTATGTAATGTCAACAAACCCTATAAATGTAATCAACTTTACAGCTCAAATAATGCACACGTTTTAACAGAATAATTAATGTAAGTGCTTTTATAAAATTACAAGCTTCACATTTCTACCTTTTATATCCTCCAAAAAATGGCCACATTCTCTTCCATTGTAAATGCCTCACTGTAACCTTAATTTTTGTGTTTTCTTGCAAAGAAAAGGAGGGGCAAGTCAAAATATTTTTTTTTTGTCAATGTCAAATAATGCCACAAATGCTGCCGATTGGAGCTTAAATTGAACTCAACCCGGAATATTCCTTTAAGGTGTTGGTGCGTGTTTAAAAGTTAAAGTAAGTTGAGGTAATGCTAATTATTTATAATTTAAAGTTAAAAACCAACTGGATCTCTAGACATTTACATTTTAGTCATTTAGCAGATGGTTTTATCCAAAGTGACTTACAAATAAGGAACAAGGCAAGCAATTTGTCATACAAACATTCAACAGTGTTGTACAACCAAGATCTCAAAGTGGCTGTATTAGGATAGATGCTAGGACAGAAGAAAGAGACAGAAGTAATGTTTTTTATTTACACTAAAGTTAATTAGTAAGAGCAATTAGTGTGGATTGTGTAAGTGCGCATGGAACAGATGTTTTAGACAGTTAGACTTTGAGCCTCTTTGTGATGGGACCACCAGGTGCTGTTCATTCATAGATTGCAGAGAGCAAGATTGAGCACAGACCTGAAGAAGTGAATTGAAGTAAGAGGATGTGGTTCCATCGGGTGTCCTGAAAGCCAGAGTCAAAGACCTGAATTAGTTGTGGGTAGCTACAGGTAACCAGTGAATGGAAATCTACAGGTAGCCAGTGAATTGAGTAGGGTGACATGAGCCCTTTTTGGCTGATTAAAGACCAGATGCCACTGCTGCATTCTGGAACATCTGCAGTGGCTTAATTGTGTTAGCTGGGAGACCAGCCAACAGAACATTACAGTAGTCCAGCCATTAAATGACCAGAGATTGGACCAGGAGCTGTGCAGCATATTTACACAGGATAGGTCAGATTTTCCTGAAGTTGTAGAGCGAATCTGCAAGGCCGTGCTGTTGATGAGATGTTGGCGTTAAAATTAAGCTGGTTATCTACCACCACTCCCAGGTTCCGAGCTGTTCTGGTTGGTGTTAGTGTAGTTGAACCAAGATCAATAGTGAGGTTGTGGTCAACAGATGGGTTGGCTGGGATCACAAGGAGTTCTGACTTGGCAAGGTTGAGCTGAAGGTGGCATTTCTTCATCCAAGCCAAAATGTTAGAGAGGCAGGCAGAGGTAAGAGCTGAGACAGGAGGGTCATCAGGCTGGAATGACATGTGCGACATGGCTGTGCGTCATCTGCGTAGCAGTGGTAGGAAAAGCCATGTGCTCCAATGATCGGTTAATTGAGTGAAGTTGTGTATATCGAGTAGAGGAGGGGTCCAAGAACTGATCCTTGAGGAACACCATTGGTCAGCTGGTGTGACTTGGACACCTCTCCTCTCCAGGAGACCTTGAAAGATCTGCCAATAAGGCATCACTCAACCTATCCAAGTGCAGTTCCTGTGATACCCAGGTCAGAGAGGGTGGACAGGTGAATCTTGGACAGATGATTTGGAGATCTAGAATAACTCTTTCTTTCACACAAATGAATTATCAAAAATCCTCTCACACATTAATATTAAAATCCTTGAAATTATGATAGAACAATATGCCAAGCTGCTAATCGATTGATAATGATCTAAATCAGCCACTTGACAACCTGCCTTGGCAAATATTTAGCATCTCCATATCAAAGTAATATGATTAAAAACCTTTTATTTCATAGCACAGAAAAGTGTTAACACAATTTGAAAATACCCTTTTTTAGCCACTTAGTCCAGTAAAGTGTGTCCATGAGAAATGGTAATATGTATCATGAGACAAAAATAATTAGTCATCATAGTGCAGTGTTGTTGATTCCCACCTACGCAACTTGCATTTGCATAAACAACACATGGAAAACATTTTCTGTTGTCTGCGTCACTGATATGGTCTCTCCTTTGCTATCTGCTGAGGGAAATATAGGACGGAGAGAGATGGACAGAAAGATGGAGTACGGGGGAGTGCAATGCAAAGCACTGTTTGTACAGGCTTTCTGATATATTAACCCCTCACTAGGATGGACTACTGCGTCCATCCTATTTGTATGCTGTATCCGATTTCATGAATCTAGATAATATGTATATTGTATCTCATTAAATCGACATTGATTTATTATAATTTTACAATGTGATATGATTTCATCGTCTATATGAAAGGATTGATTGCGCCACTTCAATGATTGAAAAGCTGTCCTCCTACTGCCTCCCACCAAGATTCACCTTGTTATTATAATATGGCATTAAACCATTTCCTGTGTCATTGATATGGTTGAATTATTAGAGTCGATGGCCAGACTATGAAATGTTCACCTCATTATTTTTCTATCCATTTACATCACTTATATAATGCTGTTTCCATGTGCCTTAGTGCTCCATCATGAATTGATTGGTAGCTGGAAAATGGCCAGTGTACCCTGTGTGAGACCTGTATCAGGTTTCCCCCTTTGAGCAAATGCTTCTTATCATGTCCCCCTCTCCGTGAAATGAAATAAAATGCAACTGTATACTGAGATAATGCAGTATAGATTATCTAGATGTTTGTGTGCATGTTGTGTGGGTATATATGAACCAATGAGGGGCTTTTGGAGGGAACTTGTATGTCTTATAGAGCAAGTTTGAGTGTTTTTCATCCAGTGCATACAGAAATGTTAATGTGGGCATCAGTTTATATTACACCAGCAAAGAGAGAGTTAAAGGATTGCTGCTAAATCGGATGTGTGGGCGAGGAGAGGAGAAGGAGAGAGGGAACAGAGAAAGAGAAGGAGATAGAGGGCAGGAAGCAAAAAGAGGCCTGACAGTTTTCTGAAGTGAAGTGGGGGCAGTTATATTCAGGAGGGGTGCTGGTGTTGGTTTGGGGGGGCGGGGGCTGCACAGAAAAGATGCCTCCTTTATGCTGTTCATCTCACTAGGCAACCCATCCCCCGTGCTCTTTACTTTCTCAAACTCTTTTGCTTTTGGAATCTGTCCTCCTCCATATGTTTTCAACTTTCATCTCTTAACAGATTGTAAATATACTGTATATGGGAGAAAAACCTTAAGGAATAAAAATGATTTCTGTCTAAACCTTTATGACTTTCTTTCCTCTGTGGAACACAAAGGGAGATGTTAGGCACAGTGTTAGCCTCAGTCACCATTCTAACTTGCCTACCTTCTTTTGTGCTCAAGAGGAGAAAGTCAGTCATACAAATTTGGAACAACATGAAGGTGAAACAAAATTTATTTTTGGATGAACTATCCCTTTAAGGGACTGTTCTGTGTATTGGGTTAAGTTGCAAGCTCAATCGACAGCATTTGTGGCATACTGTTGACTAGGGATGGGCATTTTGAGTAATTTTGTAGTCGAGAACTAAAAACTAGTAATCGAAGTTCAACCTTTATCTTTTGAAAAAATTAGCAGTATGCATAAACAACAAGATCTAGATTAAAAAATTAAAACAATAAATAAATCAACAATCAAACAATTGCACTCAAACATAGAAACATACTTTCAAAGTCTTCTGAAGTGATGCAATCACTAAATAATGGCCGAATTTTCTTTGAATTTTTAATTTTTTTGGAGAACTAATGGCAAAATTTAGGTGAGAGAAGCAGTTTCAATGTTGCCCACGGCAGGAAAAAACACAAAGGAAAATTACATTGCAATTACATTGAGGAGTGTCAAGTAGTGGTTGACTGTTTTATAGCTGAGTCCGATAATAATAAAATTCTGATTATCGCCATTGGGCAAAATGTTTCCTGTTTGACCGATTTGTTTATCAAGCCTAGAAGGTGCCTATTATCACCTGTTTGCATGTGAAAGAGCTGTCTGAGACATGTAAACAAACAATCACAGTTTGTTTTGTTGTTACATGCCATTGGTTTAATTAATTTAAACAGTCCTGCATATCAAAGCCGCGACAGACGCGGTTTGAGCTCATAATGTTAAAGTGCTCGCCTGTTTCATTCTCCCTTTCTCTCCTCAAAAGTTCCTTATAGCTTTTAATTGTCTTGTCTAATGATATAAAGGCAAATATCAATAAAACTAATATCATATCCTGTCGGTGGATACCTCATTTAAACAGATGTAATAGACAAACCTCACATTGAGTTATGGGTGAACTACTGGAGCGGAGAAAAGCCTAGTCAAAATCACTATTTTAATACCCATTGTCCCCCTTTCTTTCTTTCTTTCTTTCTTTCTTTCTTTCTCTCCTTTGTTTCATCATCTGTCTACCTCCACTCTCTGCTTATTAACCCTCCTCCCCCCGACTTTTTCATTTTGCCAATGCATCACCTGCATTGTCTGTCTAAAAGTCTGACAGAAGGTTGATCGGACTTAATGGGATACACACAATAGTCATTTGTTTGACAGGATACTTCAGAAGTGATGTCAGGGGAGATTCCTCTGGACAGGGGGAGGTAGGCGGATCACAAACAGCTAACCCCAGTAAATCCTCTTGGAACAGACAAGAGATTTTAAACTTCTGAGCAGAATTGAACTTTGCCAAAGTGTTCCCTTGATGTTGTATAATGGGTCTGAGTTATTAGTGTAAGACTTAGACATCATAAAGCCACTGACTAATGGTGTCTTTTCCCCTTACCGTTTTTCTGTTTTGTAAATTAACATCACAGATGTATGACTTTATTATCACCCTAACTTGTAGTAACATGACTCTGCCATCTGTTTCAGAGTCTGTCCCCAGCAAACCCTGATCTGCCTTGCATCAGCGCTACAGGAGAGGGGATAAGCTCACGCTGGTCCACTCTGTCTTGGGACATTCCATCTGATCTACTGTCCTCACCCACCCCAGACCTCCCTGGCACTACACCGCTTGACTGCGACTCCAGACCCAGCTCAGGTGCTGTTACTCAAAAGTCCTCAATAAAAATAACTTGCCATTTTGTTTAAAGCACTTTAGAATAAATTTTTATATCTACTTGGACCTTCAACAAAGGCACTGGGTTCTCTAAAGCCTCTTTATTCACAGAGAGTTTGTATGATTAATCATTGTTCAACAGTATTGTTACTATATTTTGTATTTGACATTTGGAGCATTATATAATTATTTAGTCACAGCAGGTTATTTTTGGTATTGTGTGTTATTCAACACTGCATAACTGGATGACCAGTCTGAAACAACTGGTATTATGCATCAATCTTACCTTATATTGAAACAATATTTGTTGCTTTCGATACAATTTAATTCTAAGCAATAATTAATTTTAAATACTATGGTTAATTTAATGTATTAAACGATAGCAAATGGAATCTAAACTAAATCTTAACAAAATGATGGCCAGTACTTCCACAGTCATAAATACTGAGATTCAAAGTGTGCATAGTCAGAAAATCCAGGAATATACAGTAGTCTTTTAACACAATGCATGAACCCTTTAAGCTCTGAGGGTGTTTTTAAAGGTTTCCTGTTTCAGTGGCATACCCAAAATTAAAGACCTACTACTCGAACAAAAAAGTGGTCTTTGATATAATTTTAAATAAATAAATAATAATAAAATATATATATATATATATATATATATATATATATATGTATGTATGTGTATGATATATATATATATATATATATATATATATATATATATATGTATGATATATATATTAACTCTCAGCCTAAGAAACTGCTGAAATATCACAAAAAAAAACATGATCCAAGAATGAACTTTTTTTCCCTTCTTATTTGACATTATATATCTCAGGGTGTAAATGAGGTCTGAACAACTGCTTTGGTTTTGTTCTTAATCATGTCATCTGTAACAGTAAATTCTGTGTTGATACAACAAAGCAATCAAAGGTTCTAACATTACAAAATGTATATGCTAGTGTCTAAAAGCCTCTTCAAACAAAAAAAATATAATAATTGTACATAAGAACTAATTACACATGTAAATAAAACAATGACTAAAGGTATGCTCTCTCCAAAGCATGCAGGCATGAATAACAATATCTCATTCAGTTCCATTCTGTGCCATTTGAGACATCATTGTACTTGGCACCATCTCCTGGTGGCCATATTTAATTAGAGTGAAGTAGTGATATTAAAGGTAAATCACCTCTAGTAATGCTATGTGATATTTTATATTCCGTTTTTTTGTGAAGTTCAAAGTGAAAACGCAGTATATAAACACCTGTTTACATGTAACATGTATGTCAAAGACATGTATTTAGCTATTACTCACTATATTTTTGTCTATGAGTAAAACTATTAAGGTTTGTAGTAAGGCTATTTGTGTTATTTGTGTTCTTTGATAGCTGATATTGACACATGGCTATTTGATCAGTTTGATGTTTTTACTGATTACAATAAAAAAAATATTTTAGTTTATAAATTTTAATTTAAATTGATTGCAGTGCAAAATTACACACTTCTGATTTGTCTGCAAATTCAAATTTGGTCATAATGTGAATGACAGCTTCTAAGCTTTAAGACGATGCCTATTTTGTGCTGGTCAAGATTTTGTTGTGGTTTTCTCCTCAATTTGGAATACCCAATTCCCAATGCGCGTAGACTCGCCTCAATCCGGGTGGTGGAGGATGAATCTCAGTTGCCTCCGCATCTGAGACATCAATCCCCGCATGTTATCACGTGGCTTGTTGAGCGCATTACCGCGGAGACATAGCACGTGTGGAGGCTTCGTGCTATTCTCCACGGCATCCACGTACTCATGGTTTGGCCAAACAGATAGCCCCGCCTCAAACTCATGCCATTTTCCTGAGCTAAAGTTGCTATTTTGGGCTTTTGGGCTGCTCAAACAAACAATAGAGAGCAACTGTGCTCACCCACGTTTTTATCGTCTTGGTTTCAGAAGAATTATTCCCATTCATTTTTTTTTCAATAGGGATTTCATAAAGTTCTTAATAAAAGAATTCAAAGCAATGAACCAAACCAACCAGCTCATGGGAGAATCACAATTACAAAGTCTGATCTAAGGCAAACACAATATTTGAAAATCAGACCAAAAGAAAAAGACTGTGTACTTCTTTCATGAGCACATGAACTACAATGTCATGAAGCACTGCAAATGATGTAAACAAATTAGAAATGAGGATAAATGTAAACCTATTAAAGTTATTTACTAAAATTATAGAAAAATATATGTTAATTTTATTACAATATATTAAGATACTGTGCATATGAACATATAAGCAGTTTCAGAGTGACCAATTGGATTTCATCATTCGCAATTTGTCATGAAAATGGGCAGTCGCTGCAGACCTGTTTTGCCGCAACTCTCTGAGTGGTGGATTAGAAAATGGATCAGGTTGAAATAGCATGTACTGTAGGCTTCAACAAAAGCATATAACATCGATAAACAACCTCAGAGCTCATGGTAGGTCAGTCTTTAAATGTTTATAAGCATTCGTCAAAAATCTATTAATGTATAAAATTAGTGGGATTTTTCTTCCGGAACCAAACTGTTGCACTTTTCGAAAGACAATGTTTACACATTTTGGGGAAATCAATCTACTTGCTTACTGTTAACTCTTCTCATTAAACTGGGAAAGGAGAATGTATTTTAACATTGAACAAATTATACACTGCAGCTTTAACTGGCAAGAATTACACAACACACTGGAACCTGTTTGTAGAGATTTATTCCATCAATCTGTGTGAAACGATGCAACATATCTAAATCAAAAGGAGCTCCCCCTCTAAGCTTTGCCTGAGGCACAAGCCCTACATAAAATAGTCCTAATATAGTTTCACACAAGTGTGCGACTCATACCTTGGATTGCTTGGGGCTCTGTTTGAATGAAATGTTCAATGTTGACCTTTCAGGTTTAACATGACGTGTAATGTCTGTGTTTCGGTCCCATACTTTTATATCATTTCACCCCTGAAATGTCCTTCCCCCAACACTCTTAAAGTTCATCTATTTCTCTCTTGACCACAGGTTTCTACTCTGTCAGTGGGAGTTCTCTGTCTGACTCCTGTTATTCAGTATCTAGCGAGGCAGCTCCTGGAGGGTCAGTGAAAGTAGGTTGTAGGCCTCGCTCACTGGATCATAGTGTTACTCATTGGAGGGAGGCTGAATCTCAGCGTGCAGAGTGTCCTGAGGTGACAGTGGAGAAACAAGACAGAAGGCCCTTTTCTACTGGTAAGATATGACGACTTATGTGCTAGTGTGCTACAAAGTCTTTGTGGCTGAATCTCACAAAACCTGTCCAGGTCATATTTCACTCTTAAAGGTGCACAAATCTTTTACTTATAAAGAATTTAATTGTTATTTTGAAGTGTATATATAAAACCATGTGCACTCACATGAGATGAAGACTTCAGTCATGTCAGTATCTGTATAAATGCTGTTTTATTCTACATGGAGAGGGTCCCCTCATGGCGGCTGCCATGTTAGAATCACATGACCAGCCGAATACTACTTGCTTAATTTCAGTAACCGTCCTGTTATTTGATACTTTCACTCTGGGATTAAATTAATCATGGCCAATTGTGAATAGTGAATTTCTACAATGGCCTCGGTAACCGTAAACTATTGCTTTTGAATGATGCAGCATCCACGCCCTGAAGTGTCAGTACAAGTCAAGGTCAACGTATTCTAGACTGATTGCACCTTTTATGTCAAAAGGAAGAAATAAGACATTTTATTCAGCTTAATTTTAAAGAAAACCAGGACTGTTTTTAGGACCATTATCTCAAATCACTGTGACATTATGTACATGACAATTAAGCACATTTTCCACCTAATTCTATTTATATAAATAAATATGATTTTTACTAAAAGAATTCCCACTCTCATTACTGTAATGCAAACCACCTCCTCCAAAAAAACAGTGATATATTTTACATTGCCAAGTATTTATACGTCATGGTAATATTTGTTGTACTGTTTTAATGTATGCTTATTTAATTTTTTTAAAATATTTTATTCCTGTATTACCATAATGAGAATCACCATTAAGAAGAAAAAAAATCATTAAAAAAAAAATCAATAGTTTAATGTATTACAGGAATGAGAATGTAAAGTAGGGGGCTATGTTTCTAATAATCCTGAAAATTATGTCACAATACAAAATAAATCTTAATGGTCCTAAAATAGGCTTAATTTTTAATGCAAAATATTATTATTTTTTGTCTTTTTAATATTGGGGTAGAACGTAATCTGAGGCCTGTATCATGAAGCCAGTTTCGGTGGCTATCTCTGATGCAATCAAGTCACTCCATGTCTCTTAAATCACACTTCACAAATAAAATCTGAGAAATCCACAAAATTGACTAACTTCTTTTACTTTAACTTATGTTAATAAATGTCTTCATACCTGTAAATAATTACAAATTTTGAATTTGGAAGCTCTTACGTTTTTGGTAGTTTTGAAAAGGTATCCATTCCTTTATCAGTGAACAGTTGGTGATATCTTATCAGACCTCTATCTGCCCAAAACTTGAAATCAGGATCTTTAGAAATTTCTTGTAAATTAACTATTTTTCTTTTTTTTAGTACTATTACTACAAATATTATCCATCAATTTAAATTTGTTTCTTTATTTGGGTAGGAACAGGGATATACTAATAGATTTTCCCATTTGATTCATTTCCATCTTCCTCCATTTCACTTTAGATTCTTTGTTCATCCATATCAATATAGGTTGAATTTGGGCAGCTTTATAGTAATTTATTAAATTTGGGAATTGTAGTCCTCTAAGCCTGTTTGACAACTTAAAACATTAAGACTAATTCAAGGTTTCCTATTATCCCATATATATGTACAAAGTAGTTTATTCCCTTGTCTAAAAACATTTTTATATACTAAATGGTAGATTTTGAAAAAGGAAATTAAACTTTGGGAGGATATTCATTTTATAGTCAATAGTAATCAATAGTAGCCTATATTTATTTGTAATAGTTTTGAGTGATATATAAAATTTCAATTAAAATAAATATAACATCTTTTATAATTAAATACATTTAAGCTTTTAAATTGAATAAGCCTGTGCGTTCTTGTTGTGGGCCTATATGAATACACTTACACACTGATATACCAGTTAAGCCAGATTGGATTTGTTTGAATTCGAAACCAATCCTGAAACCCCGAGTTCGTTCAGCGACCTTCATCGTACAGGCCTCTGGGCGTGGTTTCCGAGGTTCACCCTTGTAATTATTGTAATCATTGATGTTATTCTATGGGGTCTTCTTATAAAAATAATTACACAGGTTATAGTATAGTAAACAATAAATAATTTGAAATCATGTGAATATGGTAGAAGCTGTCTTTCATAACTTGTATTAAATATATACTTTATTCTTCATGATCAGGGGATCTAGAGATCAATAGCCTAATGTTCCTGACAGACCTGTGTTCCAGTCTGGGAGGGATAAACCCAGGCTCCCTTTTACCTTCTTCGAACTCCAGTCCACAGCTGGATCCCAGATTCTGCTCAGACCTCGTCTCTCGAAAGACAAAAGAGGTCTACCCTTACCCCAGTCCACTCCATGCTGTGGCCCTCCAGAGCCCCTTGTTCACCTCCTGCCAGGAGCCTTCCCCCACCCGCCTCTCCCCAAGCCCAGAGAGTGACCAACTTGTGGAGCCAGCACTTGAGGAACCTCCCATGAAGATCCAACCCCCACTCTCTTCTTCCTTTACTCAGCTGGAGCAATATATCAACAGATTAGTCCGTCAGCATCACAGCAGGTTGGCAGCTGAAATCGCCAGTCGTGGACCCCAAAAGATCATTGCAGGTGCCATTTATGAGGGAGTCCACCCCAGAAGTGCTTCCTCCTCCAGCCTGTCTGGAGGTAGTGTGACTCCATGTAAGTCTATACTGGGCAATTCCGCGAGAGTCAGTCTGAGCAATATTGGTAAACAGGCAAGCCGCAATTCCATCAACCTTGGAAACTTGCCATCTGTAACAGGAGAGGATTTTAACATCAGCTTCCACTTGAATCTAAATTTAAACCTAAATCCAAACCTAAACAAAACATTGAGTTTTGATGCTAAAAATGTGAAAGAGGAAGTCTCAGGATCATGTGGGCATCTCTCCGCCAGCATAGTTACTCCTACTGCCTCCCCTTCCTCTTCTACGTCTACCATCACCAGCACTCCAAACTGGAGCAGGAGACCAAGGATCTCCACCTGCCCTTCCTCAGTGAACAATCGTGGTTCTCTAGAGATAACTGGAAAGACCTTTAGCCCAATGGGCTTCTCAAAGTCATTAGACTGGAGTGGCGCTTCAAGAGAAGAGGTAGCAGGTTGTCCTCCATCCAAAGTGTCAGATAGCCCTCCCAAACTCAATGAGGACTCAACAGTTGTTTGTGAGATTTCTCGTTTATCTGGGCTGCCAAGATCTGTAGTTCTTGGTTTGATGGACGAGGGGGTGGAATTGGATGCAGAATGCTTTAGGAGTGAAAGAGAAAGAGGTGTAGGATCAGCCTCTCCGAGTAATGTTCCTACACTCCACTCCTCCCGGTCTTCATTTCAGCATCCATTTGGATTAGATCGAACTATGACACCATCATCAAACTTCTGGACAGGAAGTGCAAGCACAGGACAGGACTACATATCCCAACAGCACCGCCTACAAGTTTCCCACTCAGATTGCCATTCGGCACTGACGTCACAGTCAGGTAGCCCTCATTCTGACAATTCTGGGCCCACTCCTACTCATACCTCTCCCATCTTGCCCTTTCCACAAAATCAGTCAGACCCTACCTGCTCTCCTGGCTCCTCCCACACTAGGGTCCACTCTCCTCCTCGCCTACTTTCTAATTCACCATTCACTCCTGCCCAGCTATCAGTATTTCGGCGTGACTCCCCATCCCAATGCTCTCTGCCACGTTTTCACCCATGTAGTTCCCCACTTGAGGGCCCCATTCGACCTCGAGGAGGATCCCTCAGACAGAACGCAGGGACTGGATGGAGGCCACAAGACAGTGACTGGAGGAGGAGTGGTGATGGAGAGAGGCTGTATCAGGGTAAACATGCTTCCAGAGAGCTTATCCGAGCATCCACAGTGAGCAGTTATTCAGGCAGGGACTACAGCACTGGATGGGAGGATGAAATGAGCACTCAGACATCCAAGAAGGGTGGAAAGTTTTGGAAGGGGTTTGAAACACGACTTTGGGGGAGAGAGGAAGAAGATGCTGAGAGAGATGAGAGGGCTGGTGGATTCAGTTGGAGGCACACCTCATTAAAAGAAACATCATCTAGTAGGCAGGAACAGAGAGGGAACAACTCAAAAAAGAAAGGTACAAGTTGGGATGGCCGGAGCTCAAGCCTGCGATTGTCCAGGCGAGCATTATTCCGAAGCGAGTCTCAGGGAATTCTTGAGCCAAATTCCCAGAAACGGGAAAACAATCAGTGGCGTTCCTCCTTTGAAATCAGCCGTTCAGGACGGGGCTCTGAACGTGGTCGCAATCTTGTGAGAATGGAAGAGAAACATCACTCTTCAACTGCCAGTCTCTTCCATCTCTCTCGTTCTCAGAGCTTGGAAGGAAGCAGTCACTCGATTTCTCCTCTTTCCTCCCCATCCCTCTCTCCCTCTCCACCCCCATCTGCTCCTCTTACCCGTTCCAGATCATTCCGAGACCTTGGAAGGAAAGTCTTTGGATCTATGAGGTCCCTTAGTTTCAATAAAAATCCAAAATCAAAAAAGAAAGATTAGTATTAAAAGTATAAAGGCTCAAGTATGCTTCAGTTTTCAGTGTGCCGATGTGTCTCGCGCACAGTGCATGTGACGAAGATTCCGGACAGTCAAGTGTGCAGCCTAGTTTCTCTAGACAGCCTCCATTTTTGCATATTGTTTGCGGATGCGACAGGCATTGACTGTGCTAAAAGATTATCACAAAGCAGTCGCAGTGCATGCGTGTCAAATTCGTCCTTATGGGCTTGTGGTCAAGGGTATACTTTGAAAGGCGGAACACTCGACTGTGCACGAGACAGAACAGCACATGGAAAAATTAAGAATAACCTTGCCTTGAGAACATCTCAGAATGTGAGAAACCATGCTGCCGATTTGTCCAAACTTAAATTTTTGCTTAGTTGCTTCTGCATGCCATTCCGTGCTGTGTCTCTGTGCACTCTTATGATCATAGTGGTGTTGTTTCTATGAAAATATTATGCTTCTAAAAGCACTATTAAAGTATATGCTGACCAAATACAAAGAAAGAAAAATATGTTGTATAAACTCTGTGCTCAGGACTTTGATGAAAGAAAAGAAAAATGTTATTTGAAATGATTGTTGAAGTGCTAAAACATGGATAAATATCAATAAAGGTATTTCCAATTTAACACAAGCCCTTCTGAATTGCTTGGATTATTGGAAATGATTGCAAATGTTACTTTTACCAAAACTAATACAGAGCCAAGTAGTGTTTTATGATACAATAGGATTACATGATTGGACATTAGTTACCACACAAACATCTGCTTTCTCAGATTTTATGTCTTAACATAGCATTTCAACAGTATACTCCTATTAGCATTATCAACTCAGTCTAACAACAGCTTGATTGAAAATTCATTTTTTTAACCCCAAGTAAATCATAAATGCATCTGAATGAGTAATATGTACTCACAATATTTATTAGGATGTATAATGAAAAAAAAAAAAAGACACCAACACATGGAAGAAAACGGATGTAAAACAAAAAACAGCTTGACAGCAGATTAGTCATACAATACCAATCAATGGACTAAGATGCATTTTAAGTGCATTAAAGTTCTCTTTCAAGCTTCAACGTTGCACCAGATTTCAGCTGCACATTAAGTCCTGGCATGGGACCTTTAGTCTCACAAAATGCTGTTCATTTCCATGCCCCAAGGCAAAACTTCCAAAGGAGCCCACTTCCTTCAGTAAAATGTAAGTTCCTTTTAAGTTTAGATAATTTTTTTACTTCCGAGCCTGCTTATTCATATATTATTAGTTCATTAAGACCTGTTTCTGGGTCTTCTCCTCTGCCAATTGCTCTTCCCCCTGTTTCTGTTTACTGAACATGCCTTTATAGAGTGCCTTCTCTTTCTGGTAGTCTATGCCGAGTCTCTCCTCCACTCGCTGCAGCTGTTTCTTTATATTGGCATCTGAGAAACAACAGAAACCAGGATGAGACAAACATTCTTCATTCTTTTATACATAAAGAATTTTAATTTGGAACATAAACTTAAAGATCATGTGTAAACTGAGCAGTTCAACTGAAGGCTGCAATATCGGGTACTTGATCCTACCAACTCTGAAGAAAATGTATTATTCCACATATGAAAAAAAACTGCACAACATTATGTAACCGGCACAAAGTTCAACACATGCTCCATCCCTTGTGAGGACTGTAGCTGAATTTCCTTGGCAGTATATTAGACAATGCTACTGCTATATTGATAGTGTCTTTACCATTAGGTGTCCCTCTGCTGGCTTGTATAAGGTACTGCCGAGCAGTCTGAACATCTCCAAGTTCTAAAGAAGCCACTCCAGCTCTGTACAGGGCCTTAATGTCACCTGTCCTCCAATGAAGCACTTTCAGACTGTACTCCAGCACACGAGCATAATCTACCACCTCTCGCTGGAGCAAACATGCTGCATAACACAGACACAAAGCAAAAAGAAGATTAAACATTTTACCACATCTGTTGTACATATAATGAATATTCCACAATAATAATTTTTATATTGTCGCACTGCATTGCAATTTTTACAGTAGGTCAGTTAGTAATCCTTGGTAACAATTTACAACAAGATTCCATTCGTTTGCATTAGTTAATGCATTAGGTATCATGAACAAACAATTAGCAATATATTGTTAACAGCACTCGTTTATCTTTTTATTTTTCATTGTTAGTTCATAGCACATTAACTTATGTTAATATACTGTATACAACTTTTGATTTGAAAATTGTAATGGTATATTTTGAAATGAACATTAGCCAAGATTAACAAATGCTGTGAATATATTGTTCATTGTTAGTTCATGTTAACAAATTAAATCTTATTGTAAAGTGTTACTAAACAAATATGCTTTGAGCAAGATTTAAGCTTAAAGTTTTACTCTACAAATGCATTCACAAATTGTATTAGCTAGATAAAATATTTTAGAGCAGAGTTTAAAAAGAACATTTAGTTTCCACTATAGCAATCTCCATGACTTTTTGAGATTTTACTTATTTTCATAAGTTTTTTCAGGCATTGAAATCACCAATTTCAAATTCCATGATATTTTTGGGTGTCTAAAACTGTATGAACCCTTTGTATAAGGATTAATGATGAAAATATCAAGTAATTGGCTGTTGCTTGGCCAGTGAGCTGCCCATTGTTCTACTGACAGATTAAACTGGACTCACTGGATGAGGATCCTGAATCACAGAGCTCACAGGACACTTAATTTTCAGCAAAGTTGTCTTTTATGAATTGATCCTTAAAGGTGCACTCAGTAATTTTTATCTCATTAAAAAAGTTTCTCCTAAAAAGACATGAATTATTTTGCAATACATGTAAAAAAAATCATGCCCACTCACATTAAAGTAAAGACTCTAGTCATGTCAGTATCCTTATAAAAGCTGTCTTATTTTTGTCTTATTTTACATGGAGAGAGTCCACACATGGGGGCTGCCATGTTAGAATCACATGACCAGCTGAATACTATTCTTTGAATTTATGCCATATGTCAGAGTACCACAGTACTTTGTCTTAAGGGATACAAACCTGCTAAATTGTTATAGCAGTCTACTTGAGTGCATCTCAGCAGGTCCTCCTGCTTTGGACTCAGTTTAGGCGTCTGTGCGCCAAACCCTTGCAGAGCGGAGTTCACTTCCGAGTCCAGGCCACGGAGAACAAGTAAAGCACGGTGATAACGTCCAATGGCGGCGCGCACGTTTTTCTCCCGGTAGAACGAGTTCCCCGCTGTCTTAAACCGAACAGCCTCATCGAGCTGTGAGTCCAAACGGGATCCTCCTCCACTGGCACCCAAGCATGACGAAGCTCCCGCCTCTGACCCATCACCCGCCTGTCACAACAACGTGTGTAAGTGACACAGATTCAAAAGCACTACATGAAGAATGAACACCAGTACAGTAGTCATATAAACATCAGTGTATCAGCTCAGTATATGGCTATGCTTACAACCTAGTGTGCTGCCTACCTAGATAGCATTTTTGGATGCTGACTAGCATAAATACTAAACAGGCAGAACAGTAGATTTTGAGACACAGCCAAAGTCATGATCCCTTCTGTCATGGATTCAATAAGTGGAAGGTTACCCATTTAAACCAATCAAAGTACAACAGGAGGGCCTGCAAAAGTGACTAGTCATGCATATCATTAAAAAACTTTCCAGGAGATTTGAAAAGATCAATTTCAATGAGTTTGACTACGCCCAGCAAAGCAAGTCTACTCTCTTATCATCACATCAATTAAATAACAAGCGCCATGTATTTTTCTTACCTTTTCGTCCATCGTGTTTAGGTTTTAAGCATTTAAATGGTTACGGTCAGCTTAGAGCACAGTTTCGATGCAGAAAGTGTTGTTGGAACGCTAAAGAAAATCAATCTCTTCTTCGAGGTTGTTGGGTTGAATTTGGCTGTAGCGCTGTCGCCATCTACCGGTAGAATATTAAAGGAATAGTACGAATCTTATTCTTCTTTTGGCGTGTTGGTGTTATAAGCACATACCGCCACCTACTGTACATTGTGCATCCATCATGGTGACACTCTATCACATGATGTGTGTTACGTGTTGTACGCTTTCCGTGCGATGTGTGATCTGAACAGCTGCTTGTTCAGCTCCCATGCCCGACCACATCATTCAAGGTGTTTATCAGTCATGTGTGTGCAATTAATTGTTATGTATCCTCCACTATTTAATTAGTATTTCACTTTTCAATAATATATACTTTGATAAAGTCGACCCCCCCCCCCCCCCCAAATTCGATACTACCCTACAATTTCCTCTATCTTCTAGTCCGTTCCTCTACAACTATAACGAATCGATATCTCCCTCCTTTCCTTTCAAACTTTCTCGCATTTTTTTCCTTTACCAAATACTCTTCACTTTATAACATATTACGCATTTGAGTCTACTCAAGGCTTTTAAAGGAATAGTTAACCCAAAATGATCATGCCATCCCAGATGTATATAACTTTCTTTCTTCTGCTGAACACAAATGAAGATTTTTATTTGAATATCTTGGCTCTGTTAGTCCATATAATGCAAGTGAATGGTGAGCAGAACTCCAAAAGCTCCAAAAAGGACTTAAAGGTAGCATATCATAATCCATTTGGATTTATGGGCTGCCGCCTGCAATTTTTCACACTCAAATTTAAATTAAATTGAAATATTTTTCACCATTTACACATACTGTGGAGTCAATTGTCAAAAATTGGTCTCATTTGTTTAGCATGTTTTTTTCTGCTGGACTGCATAGTTTGTTCTGTATCTAAGATATCACTGACAACTGCCTAGATAATTGCCTAAGGTAAAAGCAGACCTATTACGTTTTTAGCAATTTGAGGCTTACAAAAACCACTGGAGTCTTATGGATTACTTTTATGCTGCCTCTATTGCTTTTTGAAGCTTCGAGGTTTTGATATGCATTCACTGTATGAACCTACAGAGCTGAGAATTTCTTCTAAAAACCTTTATTTGTGTTTAGCAGAAGAAAAAAGGTCATACACATCTGGGATGGCATGAAGGTGATTAAAAGAGAGAATTTTCATTTTTGGGTGAACTATTACTTTAATATTAAAAAATATAATATTTTCTTTTAAGCAATAATTAAACGCTTAATTTTTACAATTTGACAATGCAAATAAACAACGAAAACATGCGACCTTTGTCCAAAGTGTGCGGTGCTTTCTTTCTTTCCTTATTCCTTTCTTTTCTTTCTTTTTTTTTTTTTACAATTTTTCTATTTAAAAGCTGGAGGACCTCAAATACCTGTGTATGCAGAATTCATGTTCAGTGTGTCTGATAATAAATGGTAAATATTTCTATTGACAACAAGAGAGAAAATCTTCTCTGTTGTGATGAATGACCCAGTTTAGTTTTGAGAGGTCATTGTGCATCTTACATAATGATGTTCCACTGACCGATTTAATATTTAAATATGTGGCGCTGCCGTTTGTCATGGCAACCCCATCAGACCCACACGGATTGACGGTTTTTTAATATGTATATAAATGAAACCAATTTCACACAAATGTTATTTAAACATGTCATATCAAATTAAATATTATTGTTCTACTGCCAAAGCGTACGTGCAAATCGTGTGCGCGTGCGTCACAGCCAGTGACAGTGTAAAGTAGAGCAAGACGTTTCTAGAAAGAGATCCGTCGGGCTGGGTAAAGTCTCGCGAGAGTGGAATACGACAGTCAGGCACTGTGTTTATTGTGTTTATTTGGAGTCCCACAGAAACTATACACACCCTTAACATAAATGGTCACTTTATACAAATTTGTCATTTGATCCATATGTAAAAAAAATACTGTTAAAACATCCTTTTATCATCTAGACTGCACCCTAGATGTTATCATTGTCTGTGACTGAAAAGATGATCAATACTTTTGTCTTCTCTCGCATTGACTATTGCAAAGCTCTCCTTGCTGGGGTCTCAAAATCTACATTAAATAAATTGCAATATATGCAAAACACGGCTGCCAGAATCCTGACTAGGACCAGGGCAAGTGATCACATCTCTGCTATCTTGGAATCCTTACACTGGCTCCCTGTCAGGTTTCATGTTGATTTTATGATTATTATGCTTAGCTACAAGGCTTTGCTTGGTTCCCCAATATTTGTCTGAGCTTTTAACCCCGTACACCCCAAATGGAGATCTCCGCTCCTCTATATCTGGTCTTTTAACTGTCCCCCAGACTCGTTTAAGCTCTATGATCGACCTTCTCTTCTTATGCTCCGAAACTATGGAACTCTCTTCCCTCAGAACTTAATGTATTTAAATAATATCTTAAAATGTATTCTCCAGGGAGGCTTATATTTGATCCTATTGTTTTCAATTAATTTATCAGCCTATTAACATATGATTTAGGCTACTGTGTTTCGAGATGCACGTTTACTCTCTTTGTATTAAGCTCTGTAGTTTTGATTCCTTTCTATGTAAAAAGCGCCTTTGAGAGGCCTCTTTAAATGCGCTATATAAAATAAAGTTTATAATAATTATTTTTAGCAGACGCAAACGAGACTCTCGCGAGACTTTCCCAGTCCGACGGTTCCCTTCTAGACACGACAGTGCAGAGCTTAACGGTTTTTTAACAAGCGTCCTGTAGCCGGAGGGGAGGAGCTGCGTTGTGTGGTAAAATTCCACATTCTATTTATGGTTTACATTCGCAGCTACATCGACAACGAAGACAAACATACAGGTTTCTGCAGCTACACTCCACTTAACACACATTCAAGCTAATATTCGAGGATATGGAGCTGGATCGTCGACTGTTGCTGGCTCACTGCGCCGCACACGCCCTTTCCGTTATCGCTGGACTTTTGGTGGTGGTGCCGCTCGCCCTGAACGGATCCGCTTTTAAGGGAAGGTGCGCACTGTTTAGTCAAGGGTTCTGGCGGACAGAGAACCTCACGGTGGGCGAGGGGGAGTCCAGGGCGGTCACTCATCTCGTGGTGCAACACTGGGGGCCGCCGGCCGCCTGCCAGTTCGCCACATTTGTCGGCGTGTTCACCGTGTTGTACGGAGCTGTTCAGGGCTGGAGGAGCTTGTTCTACCTCCATCGGCGGCATGACGAGTGAGTATACACGTTCAAAATGAAACATGACAAACTGTACAATTGTTCATTTGATTGTATATCTGTAAAACAGTATAGAAACTTGACGTAATAATATGAATATGTGGTTTAATGATAATTTCTTAAATAACTCAGATGAATGATCATATGTTCCTGCAGCACGCTGTTCTCCGCCTTCCTCACGCTGCTGCTGAGTCTGTGCGTGCTCTTCCTCTCTGGAGGGGCCAGCGTCACTCTCACACTCGGCCTTGTGTCCTGGTGCAACACAGTCACAGATCACAACACCCGACCCTACAGGTACTTTAGCTTTGAATACACCTGCTGATGTCAAGTCAGTGTATACGTATAGCGCTTTACATAATATACACTACCGTTCAAAAGTTTGGGGTCACTTGTCTGAAATGTTTCTCATGATCTTAAAAATCTTTTGATCTGAAGGTGTATGCTTAAAAGTTTGAAATTAACTTTGTAGACAAAATATTATTCTGCCAAAACATATACATTTATTTAATTACAAATCTAAAATTTCCTAAAAAAAAAAAAAGTTTTTGAAATGGATGACTTGGATCAAAATATGAAGAAAAGAAGCCAATAAGTGCCCAACATAGATGGGAACTCCTTCAATACTGTTTAAAAAGCATCCCGGGGTGATTCCTCAAGAAGTTGGTTGAGAAAATGTCACGAGTACATGTCTGCAAAATCTAGGCAAAGGGTGACTACTTTGAAGATGCTAAAATATTACATAGTTTTGGATTTATTTTGGATTTTTTGGTCACAAAATAATTCCCATATTTCCATTTCTATTATTCCATAGTTTTGCTGACTACTATTATTCTAAAATGTGAAATAAATAAATAAATAAAGAATGAGTAAGTGACCCCAAACTTTTGAACGGTAGTGTACAGTATAGTGTCAAAGCAGCTTTACAGAAAAGGGTGTCTTCATAACCTCCCAAAACTTCTTGAATATGTTTAGGTAGAAGAGGGAGTCAATCCTAAGACAACTGGAGGGATGTAGGTGGATAATGATTAAAGGAATAGTTTACCCAAAAATGAACATTCTGTCAGAATTTACTCACCCTCATGTTGTTCCAAACTTATGATTTTCTGTCATTTGTGGAACACAAATATCTTGGTTTGTCTGTTCAATACAATGGTAGCTTACAGTGACCACGTTTACACGCACCTTAGGAAAAAAAGGAATTCTGGGGTTTTTGCTGAAAGCAGCGGTCTGAAACATCATGGAAGCAAGAACGCAGATTTCCTTATGCCGTTTAAGGGATTAAGAGAAAGCGGTTTATGTGGCCATGTAAATGCATAAGCTGCATTCTTACAGATTTGCGAGGAACAGACTGAAAAAACAGACGTCATTGGATGGAGCACAACAACAAGTCAACAAAGTGGAAAGAATTAAACATTTCTGGGAGTAAAGTGGGAAAAGCACAAACACTATCAACTTTACCCATTTATACACACCAGTGTAAAATATCTGTTGGGGGAATCCCAGAGTTTTACTAAGAGGGAAACACCGCTATTGCAGCGCAGTTCCGCTACAGGTTGCGATATAAAGTTAAGAAAATAAACACAGCAACAACTATGCCATATTTGTTATTTACACAAGCTTGGGGAAATTATGTTGCTGTGGTGAAAGCTGCTTACTGACAGAGCAGCATGTATACAATAGTAAAGAGTACGCCAATTATACAGTGCATGTAAACTGGAATGACACTTTTTCGCAATAAGTCGCTTTCTGGTGCCCATGTAAACGTAGTCAGTGACTCACCTCAAAGCTTTAAAAAATCACCCAAATGAATAATTTTGTGTGTTTAACGCTATATAACATTTTTTCCTTTTATGTTCCGCATACAAATAAATAAAAATAAATCAAGGATTTTGGAAAGACATGAGGGTGAGTAAATTATGACAGAATGTTCATTTCTGGGTGAACTATTCCTTTAAGCTCTCAGTTCAAAATTGAAATCTTTGAAGTCCATGCAAATGTAATTTATTTGGCACTAACATACATTCCTTAAAAATAATTGTATCACTAAAAAGGTCTTATTACTAATCTTTTTAATAGAAGAAATATGACAGATACTGCTTTATATTCTGATTTTGATAAACTTTACAAACTGACATGTTGTAAATACAAGATATTACATAGTTATAACACTGTAATTACGTATTAATTTACAAGGAGGTGATTACAGATAAAGACCTGTAAAATATAAAACAACATATAAAAATGTGCATACATGTTATATTCATATTGAAATAATATATTTCTACAATTCGGTTAAACACGTTTCATTAATTAATTAAAAGGCTATAATCCTGTTACATGTGATGTAATTATTTTCTGGTCAGAGGTTTGTTTAATCAACCGGTCTTTAACCATTCTCTCATTCTCTACAGTTGTGCCGAGTCACAGTCACTTCCTCTTTATCTGGACGTAGAGACATCCTCTTTCTACTATGAGCTCAATTGTGCCCAGGTAAATAAAGATGGAGTGACTCTGTTTACTATCTATGTTTGTGATCTGTCTCAGTTCAAAATATCATGCATATTTTACATGTTAATGCATTATCTCAACCTGAAGTCTCTTTTCGCCCGCAGATCGCTCTGTGGTGTGTGACAGCTCTATGGTTGGCTCACTCTATCCTGTCTTTCCTGAGGCTCTACCATTCCCACAGTCAGCAGATCAGCGGGCCGTGTTTGTTCCGGGAGAAGGAGCTTCTCCTGGGTCAGACTCATGTGGACTGCCCCGTTCATCATCCGCATCCACACTCGCACCCTTCACACACTCCCAGCATTTTTATTTAGCCATTTAGTGTTCATTGAAGTTGCTCTTTGAGGCTGATCTAAGACCAGTTGTCACTTCCACAATGATGATGTTGTTGTTGGAAGGAAGAGATTGGTCCGAGATCAGTGCAAAAGGGAATTAACTAATTATCTAAGCTAAGTTGACAATCCTCACAGTTCTCATGCATGTTACACAAAGAATAACCTCAAGTTCGTAAATGAGATCAGTATTGGTATTACTCATTTGTTACTTTAAAAGCACTTGTTGAAAACGTTCTGTCATGTAGCTTGTTGTGCTTACACGTTGTGCGCACATCCATTTATGACTTTGACATAACACTCCTGGACTTATTGGTGTAATACAGTTTACATGATAATGTCAAAATATTTAAAATATAATATGATATATATCGCACTATTAATGCATCGCTCTTGCAAATGCAAGATATTGACATACTTTCTAGGTTAAACCACATAATGTGAATTGTATGTTAATGGGAAGGAAAGACTAACCTGTTGCATGTGCTCAAGTCAGATCCATGCTTGTTTTTATACTGTGAACGTGTATGCAATAGAGTTACTTTTTGCATAATGAATGGTACGTAACTCAGGCCAGACATTTCTCTTTCTAACCCTATGAAGGTTTTATTTATATGAAGCTGTTTGTGTTGATGCAGCCTCCTGGTTAAAACCCTCTTTGACTGGATATCGCACTGCTTAAGTATGTGATAGAAATGCAGAGACGGAGAAACTGGAAGACCATGATGGATTGTTAAGAATGTTGCTCATCCCTCATGAACCCTGAACCTTTGACCTTGAGGATTGTTGTGAAACACAAACAGCTGAATGAGAAACAGGAGGGAAGTGAGAGAGATATGTCCATTGATGGTTTGAAAATGTGATTATTGTTGATGCTGGTGTTTTATACTGCTAATTGTTTATGTTTTGTGTCCTATTTATAAGCTGTTTTCACTTTTATTAAAGTGTAATACAAAATAAAGTATTGAATCATGTTATAGTATTTTTAGTATTTTTTTTTCTTTTGACAAAGACTAATAAATGCAAAAAAAAAAATATTAAACTCATATGGAAAAAATCATAACTGCAAATAAAAAACATAATTATGAATTATAATTAAATGTTAATAACACAATTAAAAACATTGAAATATTCATTATTATTAAATATATAATATATATTTAACATATATTTGTATGTTAATATTGAAATATAAATAGTTTTAAAATGTTAATATTTCTGTTTTATGATGATCACGTTTTAGAAGACCAAAACTTTATACATGTACACATAAAAACAACAAAACACATAAAAACAACAAAAAAAATTATAGTATTCTTTCAGGGGGTTTGGAAAATGCGTACAACATGCAAATAAACATCTTAGGTTAATTAAGATTACATTTTCATTAAAGTGTATTCACTGACCATTTAATAACAACAGAATAATACAATTTAAAGCTGTACTTACCTATTCTCCCATTATGTATAATGTTTATCAACATTACTTAATATAATAGTAACTATATAATAAAGTTATTTAATGTAAGGCTTTGTTTTCTCCCTGTCATTTTTGTCAGTACTATATTAAATACTGTAATTATTACTTTATCAATATTGCTAAATTTCAGCAGTTTATGAAATGGTTAGTTGGTTACTATTGCTCAGAATGCATTTCCCCCCTCAATGCTGTTTGCACCTGTTGTGCTGCACATCCATGGCAATCTTAGGCAGCAGATTAAACTGAGGATAACGTCCACTCTCTCTCTCTCTCTCTCTCTCTCTCCCTCTCTCATTACAGTCCCTTGTTGTAAGTCAGCACCTTGCAATCTGTTGCCATGGCAATTTCTGGCTCAAGGTGAGAAGCCTCGATCTGTGAGGAGCAAAGAATGATTAGCAAGCGATTCCCTGGTAAAATATGTATTATTTATCACACACACACTCACAAAGATTAATGACTGATGTCAAAAGACAAAATGAAACCTGCTGTAGCAAGTGTTTGGTGGAGAGAGTATAAAAGCCATCTCCCCAGATGTACAGTATGTGTTGTTGATGGGGAAGTGAGGCAGGTATTGCTGCAGTACCTCTGACATCTGTGGGAAGAGGCTTATAGCCAGCGGCAAGGACAGACCAAAGACAGCCAGACACACTAAACTGTGTACAGGCAGCATCATCCTGCGATGGGCCTGAATCAGAGGAAGCCTGGGAGAGGAGAGAAAGACTCATATTGCAAGGGAAATGAGGCTGTGAGAACAACTAACATATTCAACAGCAAAAGTTAACTAGTCGCTCACCATATGATTTATAAAACAAGTCTGTAGGAAATACAGCAGGTGTGAATCCCATTACTATGTCGCTGTGCTCAACAATTCAGCACATCAACAACAATATTACAGATTCTCCATATCTGTATTGCACATGCGCATAGCATTTTATCATCAACGGTGATAATGTTCAGAACATTTTATAGGATACTCGCATGCTAAACATGAAACACGTATTACGATAACCTGCAATATATGCAAACTGGCCTTTAAATATAACTGAAATACTAGTGTTATGCTGACCTGGATGCTGTTTGCTCCTTTAAGAACATTTAAATACATATAATTAGCTAAAACATTGAATCGAAGGTAGATCTATCTATTGTGTACGTGAACTGTAGGATTGTACATGTACAGGAGTGGGATTTTAAAGGCAGCAAATGCAAATGTAACATACTTTTCCAAGAAGGCCATTATGATTGGTGGAAGGACAAAGATTGGCAGAGGTAGAACCACTCGTGTCAGCGCAGTCTCTATAAGTGCCTAATGAAACATGCAAAACAAGAAAAATTACAAAATAATTGTATTGAAAATTAATGTTATATTGTGACAAACTTTGATAATTGTGACAATAATGAGTTATTCTGATTTAAGGGGCGTTCACAGAAGGAATGGTCAAGGCTCAATACATGTTAAGCTCAATTGACAACATTTATGGCATATACTCAATACAGTTATTAAAATATTTATGCATTTTAATTTCACAACCAAATTCTGTCAAATTGAATTGAATAATCTTTAATATTAATGTGTATTCATTTAATTATGTTGAAAAATTAAACAGTTCAATTTGATGGAATTTGGTTATGAAATTGAAATGCTAAAATCTTAAAAATGGGTTAAATGATTATTTTTGGAGTAATTTTGATTACCACAAAACTAGTTTCAACCAGTTCTTCATTAAAAAACAAAAAAGTGAATGAAGCCAGCCCATCAATAATAAAATACACAGTTTCAAAATTATAGCCACAAGATGTAAACATTATATATTTTTATTGTCATAAAATCATTGATTTAATGGAATTATAATGGATTACAGGGGTTAACAATGAAACATAATCATTATTATTTTGGTTATTAACATTATGCCACAGATGCTGTCAATTGAGCAAAACTTGTACTGAACCCAGAACAAGCATTTAAATGCCATGACTAGACTCATATTCAATGATTTGAAAATAAAGCACCAAAACATTGACGTCTGTATAACTAAATCACGCACTCGTTTGGCAGCTATCCGTGAGGATCCCACTACATTCCCGTTGCTGTCCAACACATCTATTCCCTCAGACAGCTCATTGTGTCTCATCAGAGCCACATTACAGATGTTTGCGCTTGCTGAGAAAAAAAAATCAGACACGGACATGTAAGATATTCATGGATGCTGAACAAACACCATCATGGCATAAGGTCGAGACTCTGCCAATAGCCTCATATGAATGTTTGCATTAATAACCTGATATAATCTTTACTTGATGTCCCTATAATTTCCAAAACTCCAGGTTGAATCTACAGTGTACTAGTGGCGCCTGAATACATTGATGTCATGCCTACATACTAACAGCAGGGGGAGCATCATACCATGAAGTGTGGAGGACTTCAGTAGGTGAAATCATCTGTGTGGAGGTAATCAAAATACTGAATCTGTGTAAGGACATACCTACAGCAGGGAATGGGATGAACCTCTGTATTAACAGTCTGGTGGTGGGGTTAAATTTGCTGGATTTCTGGATAAGTACATTCAGACCCACCTAAACACAGAAAAGGTGTTATCACAAATTGTAAAAGTGACAGAATATTATAGTTGAACATTTCCATTCACTTCACTTTCACTGTATGGAAGAAAAGGCAATGAAACTGAATGGTGACTGATACTCTTTTATATGGGTTTGGAATGATTGATGACAGAATTTTCATTTTTGGTTGAACTATCCCTCTATCATTTACACAACATATTAAATCTCTCTTCAAAAACAAACACCAAATGAAGCTCAGACAACATTTGCACATCGTCCACTTACTGCAATAGAAACAGCACTGGTGACAGCTCCCAGATATCCCTGAATAAACTTTGAGGTTGGTGTAGGCTGAAGATAACATTAGAAAATAAATCATCAACATTCAGAAACAGAAATCATATCACAGACTTTACAATGCAAAAACAGAGCGGCCCTCTGAGGCCGTGCGAGTCAGATGCAGAGCAGATGTTCAGCCCTCAGGACACAATAATGACCATTCAAATGGAATTGAGAAGAAGAAACGCTCCACTGAATGACCATCTGCAACTGCACATTAGTAGCTGAACCTCCAAAACCTGACCTGAATTAAAAGAACATATCATACTGTACCTTCGTGGCGTTGCGGTTGGCGTAGTTCACGCAAGCATTGTGACTCTGGTTGAGCCACTGTTGGAGAGAAATTCTGGATTAGTTGGTCGGTAAATACAAATTCCTTTTTCAAATAACTACATTTTACATTTTTTTGTGTGTGCGGGTGAAAAAGCTGTTGGTAAAAGTAGAAGAAGGGAAACCAGAGCTAGTTGACACACTTTTAATCTATTTCTTAGGGTTGGTTTAGTTTGTAGAAAGACTGTACCTTAAAGTCAACATTTCCACCATTATTGGGTCATGTTGTCACACTACAGGAACAGGTACAGTTGTCACAACATATTATAGGCTTTCTGCAAAATACCATTTTTAGCTCTATAGAAAATAAATGGTATTAACATTTTTTGTTTGGAGGACAGAATAACAAAAAATATTCCAATTTAAGAGAATTTTGAACTAGGTGTTTGAAACCAACATACAAAACCACTGCTAGAGAAAACACACATTTGTGCAATTGGACTTTTAACTCAACACCTAAAACTGAGATGTGACCCTTGTGACAACTTCCCCATGTGACAACTAGCCCAGGTCTCCCCTAGTCAAAGAAAAGCAAATGAATAAAAGCTTAATTACTTATGACTTATTCATTATTTCCATCTGTGTAACAATAGGTCCTGAGATACTGATGATACGATGCTGGTTTGCAATGGTGTTTTTGGCTGCTGTTGATGCTTTCTGAAATTGAGTGCTTGAAAAATGGGAAGAAACTACCTGCCAGAACACAGTAGAGGCCAAAGTCTGGTTTGGAAGGAGTAGACCAACAACCTGCAAGAAAATTGGTGAAGGATCATCACTTCTGATAAGAATTTGACACAGCAATATGTTAGCTAATCATTTATACCAATCTGAAGAAACTGATGTTTGTTGCACACTACAGATTTTCAACACAGCACAGAGGGTTTGATGTGTCAAATATAATGATTGGCGAGGCTTCACTCTCTCAAGCTTGCTCTCTGTGTGGTCTTTTGATTTGCACTCCAATGTTATTTTAGAAACAAAAAAATACTCACAATTGGTGTTCCAAATGGCACATAGCCTGTGAAACACAAAAAACACACCAAGATAAGAAAAAAAGACAACAACACATCAGAATGCACCAGTGTAAGAATAACCTCTATGACAGTCTACAGTTAATTTCTTTTTGATTTTATATATATATATATATATATATATATACTTTCATTTTAAACAGTGTTAGTATGGTGTACATGATATGCAATGCGAGAAGTCATCACAATAGTACGAGGTGTTCATTTGTACGAAATAGTATGAATTTAACTTTAACATGTAATCCCTAAACCTATCCATAAAGTGTAACCATTTACCCTACCCAGAGTTCATTTTATCTAACCAGGATAAAAAACTCATTGTGATATGTGACGAGGAGGGGGGTGTGGCCGGGCCATGATGGAGCACGGCTGGCGCTGAATCAGCTGATCAGCGGGAGAGTGAGATAAAGGGGAGCCGGAGACGCCAGTTCGAGAGAGAGAGTGACACACGTGGCTGTGTGATATAAGTTAAGTTTGACATTAAAACTTTATGTTGACTGTTCAGCCAGTTCCCACCTCCTCCTTGCCCACCTTGAACTGTTACAAGATCAAATCTCTTGTACAAAATTGACCTGGCCAAACTCACAGTGACAAATTACATACCAAACAAAAAACTCAAATTAAATGATAAATGAGTGTGAACATAACCATGATAGTAATGTTAAAAG